>CM076578.1:129563111-129676213 GCA_034641835.2 Pinus albicaulis | reverse complement strand
TGCGAGGGATGATCTGGATACATATGTCAATGTCAAAACACGGATTTTTAGGGTTTTCCAGAGGAATTGTTCTTTAGGAGAATTCTTGTCCTTATGCAGAAGGATGTCGTTAAGGTGTTTTTAGGAAATTTTACTATTCACAGGACATGGGAATAGTCCTCCAATATATGGGACGAGGGATTTTAGGGACAGTGAAAAAATACTGTGTAATAGATGCCCCCTAAATCATGAGGCCTGAGACAGAGGGAAGGGTGAAATGCTTTACGAGAACGCGCCCAACTGAAAAAACTTCTGTCGGAAAACCTGCGAATACAAATACAACTAATATCTATGATACATGATATGTGGTATGGGCGCAGCCATCCATAATAGAGTGTACAAAAACCAGGAACCAAGGAATGGACACAGGCATTCAGTAAATAAGGACCAACAAGTAGACTCAAGTATGGTCACAGCCATCCAATCAAATGATTCATGTAATAAATCATAATAATCCACAAAGAACCCATAGCCTAGACATTTTTCAGGAAAAATATAGGGTATTGCGCTCCATCTCAACCCAAAAAGAGTACAAGTTCGAGCATGCGAATATGTGAGCTAAAGTCGAACATGCAAGAACATCGTCTGATTACCAACCGATAATGAAAGCCGTTAACAAATGCGAGAGAAACCACCAATAATGATGATGGCTCTTGAGGTACTATTGGTACAATCCATGGAATATGAAAATTGAGCTAGCATCAAACACCCATAGAATCATCCGATCGAAGGCCAATAATTAAAACCTTGTGTCGAATGTGAAGAACCTGCCATTGAGGCATGCAGGCTCTAAGGCACCTGAGGGGAGTCTCTAGATCAAATTCTTGGATAATGAGTTGAAGTCGACAGGAAGTGACCTCGATTGAAGGTGGGCCATAATGTTTCCTAAATCATCAACACAGGACAGAGGAACATAATGTTTGTGAATCAAGACAATCAGAGAATCAGAGGGAGATTGAAAACTTCAGAGGCCAACTTCTCTTGAACATATCGGCGACACTACATTGGATTTGGAAGTATTTGACATCAAGGGATCTGAGGTCACGATGACATGAAAAAGATCAAATAAGTGGTCAAAAGATATTACCCAAACCCATGAAGGCAAGCAGATAACGAGATGAGATGGTCCCCACCCAACACGAATGCAGACAAGTTCCATGTTCAAGAGCGACATACTGCCGACACGAATATAATACTGGTTCCATTTCCCCCCACCATTTCTGGCGAGTACCTCAATTATTTTTTGAAAACAATCTTGAAGGGGACAACATGTTCTTGCAATATAAGTTTGTCCTTAGGAAAAATCCAACCTAGTATATTTAACGAGCCCTAGGAAGGAGGAACTCGATTAATGTCATTACGATGGAATCTGATGTCATGATTTTTTAACGAGTCTGAAAAAGGAATAACTCGACGTCTTTCATGTTTAGAGAGTTTTAAAAGACAGCAAAAAAGAAAACTGCAACAATCCCTTTTTGTAGATAGTCCCACAGATCCGAAAAGGTAGATAATTATGTCTGAGAGAACCTCCTAGTCAAGATAGGCTAGGGTATTCCTTTTTCATAAATAATCTATCTGTTAGGTCTCTGTAACAAGCAAGATTATTGTTCAGATTACTAGTAGTTAACATTTCAACTAGCTGGGATTCTAGATCTAGTCTTTCCAACTGGAGAGGATCTCTCCAATATGTACAAATTTTCTCCCTTTCTGAAGCGATAGTGATGATATCTTGGCTACAGCAATGCGATGGTTTTGTCGGTTTTCTCTCAAGGTGGAAGATAGTTGCTACCTCGAGGTGAATAGAAAAGATTCATATGCAAATAGGTTCAAAGGTGAGAAATACAGTAGAGTAAGGATTTGATCATGAAGAAGGACATGTGTCGTTTTCAACTGGCCATGGCGCTCATAAGAGGATTTAATTGAAACAATCAGGTCCAAGAATGGTCTATGGGGCAAGTCATCTATGCCTAAGGATCTCTTTTAAAGTTTGATTTATGGAATGGAGTGATACAATAAGAAAGGGAAATGACAGATGCAGAACAAAGAGCAGCCCAGGATCTGGTAAGTACTTTGAAACTAGCCAGCCTTTGACCAGGCACTTAAGAAAAACATAGAAGCAAACTAGGATCTGGTAAGTACTTTGAAACTATCCAACCTTTGATACACTTCTAATAGAATACATATAAAAACAAAGGGAAACTTGAAAGGAAACCTTTAGAGTAGAAACTAGTGGGCTGAGCTCACCATATCCTCTCCTAGCTCTTCTTTACTTAATTACTTCCAAGAAAATCACAGAGATAACACAGAATGGCCTAAGATCTGATAAGTACTTCGAAACTAGTCAGCTTTTGACACATCCCAAGGGAAACAATCAAATATTTGAGCAAACAAGAAAGGGAATCAGGGCTAACCTTTGATTTTCTCAATTCATTCTTTACACAACATATATGAAAGTAACATTTAAAAATGACATTCAGAAGTGACGAAAGGATGAGGGAACGCCAGCATCCATGTACTTAGACTGAATTAAATCATTCTAAAATAACACAGCAGAAAGAAAACATTTTAATAAAGATTTCTCAGCCAGAGAAGGTCACTGATATACAGTAGGTCCTCACCCTGTTTAAACTGTTCTTTACAGTGGAAAATGAAACAAATTGAAAACAGAAATAAAATGACAAGTTCACAGTAAGAATAACATCACCATCAGCATAGACCAGGATCCCATAAATCAGCTTGTATTGATGCTTCAAACCGGTTACAATCTTCAGATCCAATGTTTTAATCCATCTCTCTTCACAACCTAACCTATCTGTTACAAGCAGAGCTCCAAGAGCCAATGAAACCACTATTTACAGTCAAGAGTTTTCCACTCAAGACCAGGTACAACACTTCAGCAATTACATTAACAACCAACTAATCCAACCCCTCAATCATCTTCTTCTGGAGTATTTATAGAAGGATGAGGAGGTGAGATCTGATGAAAAGATCTCAAATACAATTAATGCAGAATTAATGTCTTCCTGGCCCTGGGAGGCTTGATGAAGAAAATTATACAGGTGTTCCACTACATTAATGTGTTTATACGTATGAAGTAAGCTCGAAAGGAGCTTTTGTTGACCTTTGAGGCTCTGCGTACTATTAGGGTTACTCTGCAAACATTCTGTCATTAAATTTGGGGCAGAAATAACTTCTTTGGCTGTTCCGAGGCATAATATCTGATCCTGTTCAATGAATTCGGCCTCTGACTGAGCATTTTGAGGCAATAGGTGGCACTGCGGTGGTTGAGGAATCAATTCACCTCAAAGTATGGCGGTGGAGACGATGTGTCTGACGAACAATTTTTAGGTTTTCCTTTAATCTGTGTTCTGAGTCAGGGATTAGGCTTTTGATAACCGTCTTAGCCATAATCCCCGCCAATCCGTCCACTAATCTTCTGCTCTGGTTCACTGGGGTCTTCAATATCTGATAATATTTCTCTGTATTGATTTTGATGGTATTCTTCAAGCTTTATATGGATGCACGGCACCAGGGCTCATCAAACCTCGTTGATAACACTATTCTTCACCCTGCGGTCGATCTCATGGATAATTCGAAAGAACGGGAGTCGTCACCCTCGTCTTTCAGATTTTCTTAAAACATGAAGAAAGAACCTTAAAACCTGCAAAATACAATCAAAATGAGAAAATCCTGCGTTATATGGACAATCTGCATCGGAGGGCATGCGGGAAAAATGGAGCAATCAGAGCCGTTGATCGTATTGCGATCAACGGTTGGGGGCGTTCTGAAAAGTCAGCAGAGAAAAAGGGGATGGTACGATGGAATTGGTTGGTTGCATGAGAACCGTTGATCTACGAAGATCGACAGTGGAGATCGTCTTTCGAACGTGCCGGGGAAATCAATAGGTGGGCAAGTCCGTTAAAGGCTGGACAGAAGAGGTGATCGGAAACCGTCGAATGGGAGGGCCCAAATCCGATGGCGGAGATGAATCCCGCTGCGGGGCTATAGTCCGAAGAATAACGCGCGGGCGATGTGATAGCATGGCGGTTTTGGAAACGGGGCAGAGGACACGTGTCGGCCAGCGTGTGGAATCGCTGGCCGACGGGGGAAAACCAGTTTTTCCCGGGGAGCGGTGCGGGATAAAACCACAATTTTTTGGAAAAGGGCATGGGGAAGAGGGGTCCACCAGGTGGGGGCTCACTCCGCTCCATTGGATCTGGGAAGCAGATCGACGGCTGGGAGGACTCGGGGCAATAAAACACGTGGTTTAATATTTCAGGCCAAAATCTTATTGAAGATGGGTTTTTTGAATGTTTCAAAGGGAAAAAAGTGGTGTGAGACCACGTTTCGGTTTAGCGCCTCAGGACTTGAGCGGTCAGTCGTGGCACTCGGGCATGTGAAGGAAGAAACGGCAAGGGGCTTAGCCTGAGGGGCTTAAGCCTAATGCATAGAAACATGTGTTTTCTATGGTTTTTCCAAAGAATTGCAAAAGGAAATATAATTCTGATAAGGTTAAAAAATGGGTTTTTAACCTTGGGAAAAGAGATTAATGAAGGGATAAGGAATATCACATGGTTTTGTGGGGTTTTTATGAATAAAGGGAAATGGAAAAATGAAGGTAAAATGGAAGCAAGGGAGGGAAAAGAAAAAGGGATGCAGCAGTACTTGACTAGGATTTTCATGGAATATCAGAGGCTGAGAGAAGGAAAAGTATGAAGAACCAACCAGCAGTTCATGATCTTACCAATAGACTTCAAGCACCAACAAGTTCAGGATTGAATTTTTTTCTTGAAGGCTGCAAAGAATATTTAGCCACCAGCTGATATAATGGAAAAATATAGGTGGATAACAGTGGCTCCACTTGGGGATGGTGCCTTCTTGGAGGCATCAAGAATTCAGACTTGATTTCTCTGGGATGCTGACTGGTGCCTGACCCATTGCTTGCTCTTTCTTTTCTTTGACAAAATAATATCAGTCATGAAAGAAAGATGAATTTCATCAATACAACTTCTACATACCCCAATCCTACTGATCTAACATTTTTTCTTCATCAGAGTGCACTTGGATTGGAAAACTCTATTCACAACATTTTATTCTTTTGAAAGCAGGAAATATAATCTATTTCTACCTGACATTTCTCCCAACCTCTCTATTCATAGCTGGAGCTCGATGTTTCCGCTACCTAGCACTTACTGCCTCGTTGGGATTAAACAATTCAACAAACTTTCTCATATTCTAAATTCTACAAATGAATTTTGGAAATTCATTATGGCCAAGATTGAGTTGTTTGACTTCACATGAACATCTATATACATAAGGTATGTTTGCATAGATTATTATTTGCAGAAAATTTTAAATCAAAACAGAAGGCTTAAGATCTGAAAGTTTCTTATTATGGCCTTCTTTCTTCCTTTCAGTTCTGTTTTTGCTTTTTCTTTGAGCTATCTTTATGTTTCCTCTGGTTCAAGTTTTGAGCTGATTAGAACCAGGTCTTCTCTTTCATGACTCAGAAAGTAAAATAGTTTTGAGTCATTCTTCTCTTGGAAATTTTGGTTCAGATTTTGAATTTGTTTGAACCTTCATTTCTATCCTAATCTATCTACTGATAAGCCAAGATTAAAGAGTTTGGAAAATCAAATTCACTACCCTATCAGCAGAAAATTTAAAACAAATTAGTCAAGATTAGGATGTTCGACTAACTAGAAGTGTGTTTTTCAAGAGTGGCATTTAAGCTTGCACACTTCTAATTATTTCTTTTTTGTATGAGCTAGCTTCTTTCTTTGTTTTCAGCCTCCACTTTTCTTTCTTTCTTTGTTTTTGTATTTTTGATTTTTTATAACTTTTAAATGCAATGGTGGATGAAGTATTCACAATGGAAAAAAGAAAAGTAAAAAGGCTTCGGAACACAAAATGGTTTTTAAGAAAGGTAATGCTTAAGCATCCTGCCATTGACAGGACCCCCAAACAATTCTGTTCCATTCAGCTCTTGTAAGAAGAATGCATTATTTCCAGCAACTGAATGAATAGAGTAAGGGCCAAGCCATAGATTGTCAAATTTACCATGCTTTCCCTTATCTTCCCTCTTTGAGTCCCACTTTAAAACTTTGTCCCCAATCTTGAAATTGTTGGCCTTTGTTCTTCTATCAAAAAGCTTTTTAATATTGTCTTGTTTCTGCAATGCTTTGTTATACACCTCCCTCCTTAGTCCAGCCAAGATGAATGGTTTGATTTATCCTTCCGATGCGTCATTTTATTCACCAACTCTGGAAATTAACTTCATAACTGGTTCATAACTTCCAACTGCATATGTTGCCGAAGTGTGACATACCAATGGATTTCTTCAAGGTTAATCACAACTCAAAGTGCATGGATCAGCTTCTTTACAGCCTTTTAGTGCCAAGACTTCTTATTGTCCTCCAACAGTTTCTTGATTATATTCACTAAGCTTTTGTTTGAGGATTCTGCAAGTCCATTACCTTGAGGGTAATAGGTCGTGGAATGCGCCAATGTTATCTGATATCTATGATAGAACTCAACCATCCTCTTTGATCCAAATGCTGCTGCATTATCAGTGATGATCTTGGTAGGACAGCCAAATCTGGAGAGAATATTAGTCTCCATAAATTTTATGATAACCAATCATTGGCCTGGTTTCCATAAGGAATGGCTTTATCCACTTAGTGAAAATAGTCAGACAGAGAATCCACCAGGCCGGACAAGATGGTGGATGGATTTCTCCTATGAAGTCGTCCCATTGTTGAAAGGCTTCAACAATAATTGGATGTAGAGGAAGGGGTAATAACTTCTTGCCCTCATCAGCTTCGGGTATTTATGGCAAGCAAGTTTATCATTTTGTGTATATCAAAGAAAGAGGGCTAACAGAAAACCAAATTTCAAAATCTTGTTGGCTGTTGACTTCCAGTACAAATGGCCTCCGCACTCTCCTTCATGGAATTCCTGCTTAATCTTTTCTGCATCAAACTCAGGCAAACATTTAAGCAATATACCACTTGCATTTCTCCAATAAAGGCTTTTATCAATAATGCAAAAGTTTACAGCTTTTAACTTTAGAAACCTTGCCTTTGTTTTGGATAAACCAGGAGGTGTATTCAGATTAAGCAAAACATAAACAATATCAGTATACCAAGGAGAATTCACAAAATGATTTTCAACAACGGGAGTTGAGAACTCTGCTTGGTTATCCAAAGCATTAATCATATTAATATCAAAAACTTCACAATTTGATTCAGCCATTAACCTAGCTAGACCTTGGCCTTTGATGAGCTTAGTGGGTTTAATCTCTAAATCATATTCAAGAATAACTGCAATCCACTTACCTCTCTTACCATCTGGATCCTGTGTTAGAATGTCTTTTACAACCGAATTTGGGACAAAGGCGATGATGTGTGAGTGAAGGATGTATACCCTGAAGTCTTTCAAAGCCTTTACCAAAGCAAAAGCCTATTTTTCCATGATGTTATACCTCAAAGGGGCATCCCTCAATGCCTTGCTGAAGAATGCAATGGGCTGCTCTTGTCCTTGTGGATTTTTCTGTAAAAGGACAGCAGCTATGGTATGTTCTGATGCAAATGAGAAGATATAAAAATCCTTTGCAAAATCAGGACTTATGAGAACCAAGAGCTGGCTATCATTCTGTTTCACCAACTCAAGGATGGGTTTTATTTCCAAGGTCCATTTTATCCTTTCCTTCTTCAACATGTTTGTGATATTTTCTAAGGAGCTCGCCAAGTTAGGGGACAATCTTCTTAAAAGGTTAATTCTTCCTTATGAAAAAGATCTGTAACTCCTTTGATAAGTTTTGAGATGAGAGATCTCGCACATGGCCGATCCTCATGTGATCAATCTATACCCTCTTCTCAATGATATGCCAAGAAGTTTTCGAGATCAAATAGAGTCTTTAGGGTTCCAATTGATGGATCCAAATCCGTATCGAAAACTTTCCTCAAAATGTTCTAAATGTTCTTCATCTGTTTTTGAAAACACAGTTACATCATCAAGATAGATAATGATGAAGAAGCCTAGTTCTTCCGAGAATGCTATGTCCATGGCTCTCTGAAAGGTTGCTTCAATATTCATTAGACCAAAAGGCATTTTCACATATATGAAAGTGCGTCATGGTGTAGTAAAAGCTGTCTTTAATTGATCAGCAGGGTGAACTAAGATCTGATTATACCCTGAATAGCCATCAAGCAAAGAAATTCTTTTGGACCCTACCACCCTTTGTAAAAGATGATCCATCTTAAAAGGGTAGTTTTCCTTTAATGAGGCTTTGTTTAAATTTCTGAAGTCTATACAAAGCCTGATTTCTTCCAAATTTTCTTCCCTAATGTATTACCATATTAGAGTACTGTACCGAATATATAATAGGGAGACACACAAGATTGTGCATCTTTCTTAATTTCCTTTAAATCCAAAGGTGTCAGGCCATGTTTATTCTCATATGTCATGGAATGGTTTTTGGCTTCTTTAAGAGGATTTTGTGCCGTATTATTTCAAAGGTCATAGGATTTGTGACTTACACCCACAAAACATCAGAAAATTATTTGAACAGCTCTAAATATTTGAGTTTAATGTGCGCTGGCAAAGTTTTGGACAGCTTGATCATTTTCGGTTTTTCCTTACTGCCTATATTGCATTCCTCCACTTCAGTTTCTACAGGTTCCAGTTTAGGTTTGTTAGCCACATCATCAAAATCAAACAATTCTTCTAGAGGGGCCAAACCCTTGGGCAAACTATCATCCCTAGAATGTAGAGTTTCCAATTCCTCTGTTTCAGATTTTGCACTTAATTCTGTTTGGTTTCTAAATTTGATAGTCTGAAGGTTTATATCTACCAGCTGCGGAGATGGTTCTTCTTCACCAAGAAAATTTTCTTCACTACAGTCTGTATCATAATCTGAATCTGAACTATGTGGTTCAAACTCATTTCTGAATTGCATGAAGTCTTCTATTTGTTTATCTCCACCAAACACCTGCCAATATTTCTTGTTATCAGGGATAGCTGGTCTGAATTTTATCTGGGAGGTGTCATCATACAGTATTGGGCAGGTTCTAGCAGCAAAGGCTAAATTGTGGGCTGCACTGTTTCTTTTTCTTGGGACAAAAGTCAGTGTGGACTCCTCAAATGTTTTTAGAAGATCCATGACATCATTCTTGTAGGCCCTAATTCTGGGGTGATTTGCATTATACTCCCCATTGAATTGCCTAATGATTAATTCAGAATCCCCATATACATTGATTTTCTTGGCACCTAGCTTTTTCAAGAGATGCAAGCCTAGGAGAAGGGATTCATATTCTGCTATTTTGTTGGAACACTGAAAATTTAATTTACATGAAATACATTCTGTATGATTGTTTTCAGTGTTAGTAATCCAGACACCTGCACCAGCATTTGTTTTGGTGCATGACCCATCAAAATACATAGTCCAGAGAGGAACATTTTTAGTTTGGTGGATGGGCTTTGTATAATTTGATTCCTCAAGTTTTTCATCGGTTTGAGGATTGATAACTTGTAGTTCAAGATCTGTATTTAGTGTGCTAGGATTTTCAGATACAATAGACTATTCCGGCGTTTCAGCGTTGTGTTCCTCTTCCTCCGTTTCAGCCATTGATTCTATTGAAATGATTTGTCCTGTAAGTGTTTCATCATTAAACATGATGAAAGAATCAAGGCTGGTACTAACAGCATACAGAGGAGAGTTTTGAGGCCGGTCTTGACTTGTCACTGTGTACTGCATGTGGGATTCCCTATAAAGTTTTCTGGTCTAATTAAAAACGGGGATAGTTTCATAGGTCATGTCCATTTGCATGGTTCCTTGTAACTTATCCCCCCAAGATCTTGATAAAAGCATTCCATACTTTGGGGGGACATCAGCCACAACAACATCCATCACTAAACATTTGGCTGGAATCTGAGCTAAGTTAACACAAAGATCTTTTATCAATCCTAGACATTTAACTCTGCTTGAGTCAAAGGAGTACAAGTCCTTGTAAGGTCTGGTAATTTCAAGACCCAGGCTTTCCATTACAGCTTTTGGCATCAAATTATGGGAAGCGCCCAAGTCATGCATAGCATTGTGCAGAATTTTGTCATGAATGTTTAAGCTTACATAAAAGGGAGGGACAGGACCTTCTTGGAACTTTCCTTCAATCTTTGGGCCAAAAATAAGCTCTGGTTGGTCATCATTAAGATTGAGTGTATCTTCATTATCTTCGAATTTCAAAGCCTTCAAAATTTTGGACCTATATACATGTTGGGCAGCTAACTCAGTCAAAGGGACAGAGATTTTTATCTTTGAGATTTCCTGTTCCAGGCTGAAAAGGTTTACATTCTCTAAAGCATTGATTTCAACCTTGTTTACTGCCACTTTATCAGCAATAACAGCTTGCTGATTTGGTTTATCTACAGTTGAAACAGTTGTTTTTCCCGGAGTACTAACCGAGGTGCTAGTACTGCTAATGTGTGCACTCTGTTTTTCAATATTTTGAGTGCCTTTCTCTTTACCACTACCAAAATTAACAGCCATTGTTGTGTCGTTTTGTTTGATTGTTTTAGACTTGGTCGCAGTGCTGTTTTGAGAAAGCTTGTCAGAGGTTTTATTGTTGGGGGTTGGTTGATTAGACCTACTTCTGAGTTCATATTCCCTTGAAGGTCCTATGACAGCGTTTTCCATGTTTTGATAGTAATTCTCATTATCATTTCTTCTTTCATCGTAAGGTGTATAAAGACCTTGTTTTTTATCATAATGAACCTCAAAGTCATCATCATCAACCCCAAATAAGTTTATATCATCTTCCTCTGTTATATGATATGTTTGTTCAACCTCACTTAAAAAGTTTTGATGAAAGGGAGGAATGATCTGCTGATCATCTTCCCTAGGTCTGTTTAAAGGTTGATTCCTTCTAATATTCTGATTCTGGTTCTGGTTTTTGTTTTGAGGAGCGTTTTGATTTAGAATTGCTTGCGCTCTCTCTAGAATGCTCATTTTCTTCATCATTTCTTCAATCATTCTTTCCATCTTTGAGTTTGAAGTGGAAGCAGTGGACTCCTCTCTAAAAGATACCCTCTTTTCAGCTTTCATCCTTGCTCTCTTCTCCATGAGGTTAACTTCCACAGAAAGATCACCTCTTTGCATATCTTCAAGGGTTGCAAAAACTCTTTCTCTGAGTGAATATGTCATGTCAGGATCAAACCCTTCAGGAAACTTGTTTAAGGCTGAGCCCTGAGGAGGTTTTAGTTCAGGGGAAAGTGCATTATACACGCTGTTAAATCTGGTACAATAAGCTTGTACACTTTCCCCAGGATTCCTATGGAGATTGTTATAGTCGGCAAGGACTTGGAGAGGATTCTTCCTTACTTCCCATTTGTTTAAGAAGGTTTGATGGAAGCCTTGGAGATCATTAATGCTGTGGGGGGTTAAACCTTTAAACCATTTTCTTGCTTCTCCCCCCAAACTTTGAGCAAATAGTCTAAGTTTGACAGAATCATCATCAATTTCATTTCTGTCAAAGTAGTCATTCATCTTATCCACATGTTGAGATGTTGTTATAGTATTGTTAGCATCATACAATGGAATTTTGGACTGATAGTCCTGTGGAAGATTGACTAATGGTACAAGGAGGACTAGGGGAGCATACCATGCTGCCATGATATGTGGTGGGGGCGGATTTACAAGAGGAGGTGTGGGTTGAAGTGGAGTGGTTTGAACAGTGGATGAAGGATGAACAGAAGTGGATGGAACAGTAGTAGATTTCTGAGTTGATCTTGGATAAGAGGCACCTAGATTGTGTAGAAAATTTAAATCAGGAGGTGTTGATTCTCCACCCCCAAGGGGCCCGCTTATTTCGGGAGATGAAAGTGAAGGCTCAGAACCTAGCTGATCTAAATCGCCAAATGACCTAGTTCTGAATGGGTTCAATAAATCAATTTGTGATTTCTGAAGAGCTGAAAGATTTTCAGGGACTGAATTAGCTCTTAGGGGTGGTCTGAAAATAGTTGAAAATTGTATCTTAGGAGACTTCCTAAGGATTCTTTCTGGGTTATCAACTATCTCAGGTGGATCGAGGTCAGGATGGGCTCTAGTGTGAATCTTCTTAGGAGCCACAATGTTTGTATGTTTAGACCCAACTAAACCAGAAAATTTCAACCAGATATGACAATCTTTGGGGGGTTAACTAATCTGTCTTCACAATTCAAATCCTGCAGCCTTGTAACCATGTTTGAAGGATACTGTAAGGATGAGGGTTATTCCCAGTGAATTCTTAAGGTCTGCTTAGGATTTTGGAGTCGCCAGGTGAAAAGTCCAGAATATTTTCAAAGGAGTACACTGTCCACCACAGTGTTTGTGAAACCTTCCTTTTCAAGGATATCTCCAAACACGACAAACTCTAACTAGAGATTGACTGGGGAGGGCATTCACCAGATATGTCACCTCTAAAAGAGGACGAGATCCAGAGGCTACCTGGCCCTTTCCAGACTCTGTCTAAGAGTATAGGGTAAAACACATCAAAGACGTAAACAAGATATCAAAAACTAGTGTTTTACTACCAATCTGAAATGTTTTTGGTATTTTCTGGTATTTATTTCATTTGTGGTTCAGAAGAATGTCCTAACTATGCCTCAAAACTTAGCTGCGGTTATGAAACAAAGACAGTCTATCCTTATGGCTAAGCTAGCTGATTTTCCAAGGTTAGATAAGACTTAAAAGAATCCTAGGGTTGACCTAGTTTGTCACTAATCCAAACAAGTCTCATCATGATTACCATTTCTTGGTAGTGCTTGAAAAGGCTGCTTTTTACTCTCAAGGTGTTCTTGAATAAAGGGTTTTCCGAGGTCTCTAAAAGGTATTAAAAACACTCAGAGTCCCAAGCGGTGTCGCCAGAAATGTTAGGTCTCTGTAACAAGAAAGATTGGTAAAGTCTGATTACAGAGTTAACATCATTTCAACCAACTTTGGGATTCTAGGATCTAGCCCTCCTGAATCTGGAGAGGGATCTCTCCAATATGTACAAAGATGGATTTGTCTTTGAAAAGCTTAAGGTGATGATATTAGGCTAGTTATGGAAGGCCAAGGGTTTTGTTTGGTTTTCTCGGATGGTTGAACATAGTTGCTGTCTGAGGCGGAAAGATCTATATGCAAATAGGTCCAAAGGTGAGAAGTTGCAAGTAAACAGAGTAAGCTTTGATCATGAAGACAGATGATGGCAAGTTTTCAATCCATTGGGCTATGGAGTCATAAGATAATTTAATTGAAACATTCAATGTCCTAGAGTGATCTATGGGGCTTCCTCAGCCTATGCTTAAGGATCTTAAGTTACCTTATGGAATGGTGATACAACAAGAAAGGGAAATGTCGATGCAGTAACCACATACCAGATCCGTAAGTACTTTAAATCCAGCCACTTTGACCAGCACTTAAGAAAACTTTGCCAAACTAGGATCTGGTAAGTACTTTGAAACTATCCAGCCTTTGATACACTTCTAATAGAATACATATAAAAAAAAAGGGAAACTTGAAAGGAAACCTTTAGAGTAGAAACTAGTGGGATAGGCTCACCATATCCTCTCCTAGCTCTTCTTTACTTAATTACTTCCAAGACAATCACAGAGATAACACAGAATGGCCTAAGATCTGATAAGTACTTCGAAACTAGTCAACTTTTGACACATCCCAAGGGAAACAATCAAATAGTTGAGCAAACAAGAAAGGGACTCAGGGCTAACCTTTGATTTCCTCAATTCATTCTTTACACAACATATATGAAAGTGACATTTAAAAATGACATTCAACAGTGACGAAAGGATGAGGGAACGCCAACATCCATGTACTTAGACTGAATTAAATCCTTCTCAAATAAAACAGTAGAAAGAAAACATTTTAATAAAGATTTCTCAGCCAGAGAAGGTCACTGATACAGTAGGTCCTCACCCTGTTTAAACTGTTCTTTACAGTGGAAAATGAAACAAATTGAAAATAGAAATAAAATGACAAGTTCACAGTAAGAATAACATCACCATCAACATAGACCAGGATCCCATAAATCAGCTTGTATTGATGCTTCAAACCGGTTACAATCTTCAGATCCAATGTTTTAATCCATCTCTCTTCACAACCTAACCTATTTGTTACAAGCAGAGCTCCAAGAGCCAATGAAACCACTATTTACAGTCAAGAGTTTTCCACTCAGGACAAGCTACAACACTTCAGTAATTACATTAACAACCAACTAATCCAACTCCTCACTCATCTTCTTCTGGAGTATTTGTAGAAGGATGAGGAGGTGAGATCTGATGAAAAGATCTCAAATACAATTAATGCAGAATTAATGTCTTCCTGGCCCTGGGAGGCTTGATGAAGAAAATTACACAGGTGTTCCACTGCATTAATGTGTTTATAGGTATGAAGTAAGCTTGAAAGGAGCTTTTGTTGACCTTTGAGGCTTTGCATACTATTAGGGTTACTCTGCAAACATTCTGTCATTAAATTTGGGGCAGAAATAACTTCTTTGGTTGTTCCGAGGAATAATATCTGATCCTCTTCAATGAATTCGGCCTCTGACTGAGAATTTTGAGGCAATAGGTGGCACTGCGGTGGTTGAGGAATCAATTCGCCTCAAAGTATGGCGGTGGAGGCGATGTGTCTGATGAACACTTTTTAGGTTTTCCTTTAATCTGTGTTCTGAGTCGGGGATTAGGCTTTTGATAACCGTCTTAGCCGTAATCCCCGCCAATCCGTCCACTAATCTGCTGCTCTGGTTCACTGGGGTCTTCAATATCCGATACTCTTTCTCTGCATTGATTTTGACGGTATTCTTCAAGCTTTATAGGGATGCGCGGCACCAAGGCTTATGAAAACTCGTTGATAACACTTTTCTTCACCCTGCGGTCGATCTCATGGATAATTCAAAAGAACGGGAGTCGTCACCCTCGTCTTTCAGATTTTCTTAAAACACGACGAAAGAACCTTAAAACCTGCAAAATACAATCAAAATGAGAAAATCCTATGTTATATGGACAATCTGCATCGGAGGGCGTGCGGGTAAAATGGAGCAATCGGAGCCATTGATTGTATTGCGATCAACGGTCGGGGGCGTTCTGAAAAGTTAGCGGAGAAAAAGGGGACGGTACGATGGAATCGGTTGGTTGCATGAGAACTGTCGATCTGCGAAGATCGACGGCGGAGATCGGCTTTCGAACGCGCCGGGGAAATCAATAGGTGGGCAAGTCCGTTAAAGGCTGGACAGAAGAGGTGATCGGCAACCGTCGAATGGGAGGGCCCAAATCCGACAGCGGAGATGAATCCCGCTGCGGGGCTATAGTCCGAAGAATAACGCGCGGGCGATGTGATAGCGTGGCGATTTTGGAAACAGGGCGGAGGACACGTGTCGGCCAGCGTGTGGAATCGCTGGCCGACGGGGGAAAACCAGTTTTGCCCGAGGAGCGGTGCAGGATAAAACCACGGTTTTTTGGAAAAGGGCGCGGGGGAGAGGGGTCCACCAAGTGGGGGCTCACTCCGCTCCGTTGGATCTGGGAAGCAGATCGACGGCTGGGAGGACTCGGGGCAATAAAAAACGTGGTTTAATATTTCAGGCCAAAAACTTATAGAAGATGGGTTTTTTGAATGTTTCAAAGGGAAAACAGCGGAGTGAGACCACGTTTCGGTTTAGCGCCTCAGGACTTGAGCGGTCAGTCGTGGCGCTTAGGCATGTGAAGGAAGAAACGGCAAGGGGCTTAGCCTGAGGGGCTTAAGCCTAATGCATAGAAACATGTGTTTTCTATGGTTTTTCCAAAGAATTGCAAAAGGAAATATAATTCTGATAAGGTTAAAAAATGGGGTTTTAACCTTGGGAAAAGAGATTAATGAAGGGATAAGGAATATCACATGGTTTTGTGGGGTTTTTATGAATAAAGGGAAATGGAAAAATGAAGGTAAAACAAAAGCAAGGGAGGGAAAAGAAAAAGGGATGCAGCAGTACTTGACTAGGATTTTCATGGAATATCGGAGGCTGAGAGAAGGAAAAGTATGAAGAACCAACCAGCAGTTCATGATCTTACCAATAGACTTCAAGCACCAACAAGTTCAGGATTGAATTTTTTTCTTGAAGGCTACAAAGAATATTTAGCCACCAGCTGATATAATGGAAAAATATAGGTGGCTAACGAGAGGTATGCTTGATGAGCAAAGATCGGTGCATGGATTTGCAAGATTGGGCCTGATTAGTGTATGGCGATTGTACTGTACTGAGAGCTTGTGATAAGCTTTGTATGTTTGTATGAGATTTTCATATGATCTCCATGTTACATAATATATAGCTGGAGTTTTCAGCTTCAGGATTTCCCATTAAACAACTGTGTTATGTGTGTTTTTATTGCTTCATGTGTTTTTCAATTGTTGATTAAATTTCCGCAAGAATTATAGTGGCAGGATTCTGTATTTTGCAAGAAGACAAATATTGTGAGATCGGGAGAGTCCGGATATATACATGCATATTGTATATAATTTCTACACTTTTTTGTTAGGATTAAACTTGAATTCCGAAGACACACTCTTGAAATACATTGGGGGTTTACATTCCTACATGAAACATACTATCCTTATGTTTAACCCAAACAACTTAGATGAATTATGTGTTCAAGCCACACATCTTGAAGCAAGGGGAAAGAACGTTCAGGAAGAGGGTAGTAAGAATAATCCATTCAAGGGTAAGGGAAAAGAGAAGGGAGGAAAATGGAAGGGAAATAAGAATGCAAATATCAAGAAATAAGAGAAGAAAACTACATGCAAACATTATTCCAAAGAGGGGCATAATGAAGCCCACTCAATAGCTCGTTATAAAAATCTATCCAAGGAATACAAATTTTGGCGTGGGAAACATTTATCCACGGACCCATGTTGCTCCAGGTTTTTCCAAAAAACATCGTTTAGGGCCTCAAAACGGCTTCGGAAATTGAGGAGCCGAAAAACCGCTAAAAATAGTAAGTTGTGCTGCAACTTAAAAACTGAAAGAATTGATGGTGCAGGTCCGAATGGAATAGGTGGGTGGCCACCGATATCCACCTAGATCATTAGTGCCCCAAAATGGCTCCGGGAGTGCAGGATCCGAAAACCTACTAAAAATAGAAATTTGTGCTAAAAGTGAAAAGATGCAAGAATTGATGGTGTGTGTCCAAATGTAATATGTGGGTGGCCACCGATATCCACCTAGATCATTCCTCCCTCCTTAGGAGTCAATGGTCCCCATTACGTTGAGATCCTCCATGATATGAGGCAAATCCTGTTGAATTGGGTATTAGATTTGTCGAAGATGTCATAGACCTGTGGGCAGACATGCTAGATGCGTTTAGTAAATTTGGTTTCTTTATTAGCCTCAGATAGTACATGTGTGGATTATGTCTATGTAATTGCATGAGGTATGGCAACATCAGGCGATGGTGCATCTGAGGTCAGATCATTGGAGTGGTTGTCCTGACAGTGTAGAGGAACCTCTATGAGTGAGGAGAAAATGTCTTCGTATTCCTCCATGACTTTTTCCATCTGCTATAGCCATGGAGGGGAGCCCTGTGTCGAGGATGTGGCCACAATATTATCGTTTTCCTATGAGTGAGTTGTAAGGAAAATAAATTTCCTAGTTTGGGAAACAATCTTACTGCATTTTTTTGCAGTAGTCAAAGAGATGACAGGAGGCCGTACTACCTCCGGTATCCTATACAAGTTATTTCCCAAATTAATAATAACAACAAGAGGCCTAGAATCATACACAACATGTCTATTCCACAAGTATGGTTGGCCCAATAATACATCAGCTACATCAAGAGGAGAAACATCCCACATTACCTCATCCGTGAATGGCTTGATATTGTACGAAAGGCAGCACTCTTGGCAAAAGTGAAGATCTATCCCTGGGTGAAGCCACCCAATGGTATACAGTTGCGAGTGTGCTATGGTCAGTAGGCCAAGTCGCTTCATGACCTCTGCTGAAATGAGGTTCTTTTTGCTTCCGCTATTGACAAGGAATTGCAATGGAGAACCCTTCACCCACATCTACGAATGGAAGAGGAACTCCCCATCCTGTGGATCCTCGAGATCCTCCCTATGGATCTTGGTGGTGGAAACAATGGCACTGGGATCCGCATCAATGATTTTCTTCCCTTTGTCATTTCCTTTGTCTTGTTCTGACTCGGGATCAGAAACTGCAACCTTTAGTTCAACCACCAACGACTATTTGGCGTGACACTCATTTGTGCTGTGAGTGGGGTTTTTATGAAATTCACACCACTTACCTATGTCCTTATTTGGATTTGTGCTTTTGTTCTGTGTTTCCTTGCTTTGGCCTTGCCCCTTGTTCTGTGATTTGAGGGCACCTTTCCCTAGCTTCGGATTTGCGGATCCAAAGTCTTGCTTCTTCTACTTAAATTTATGCTTGATCTTGGCAGCATAGTGATATGTCATGCCAAGTGATGTAATGTCAAGGAACTCCATTTCCTCCTAAATGTTTCTGTGCAAACAAATTTGATACTTGAGCACCAAATGTCTCTCTAAATCTTTAATACCCAACTTTGTGCACAAGGTATGGAACAAATTCGTTAGTTCATGCACATCTTGATCCCTTTGCTGCCGCAGTGTGGTCCATTGGATGTATTTTTCCTCATATCTCCCCATAGGGTAATATTGTTCCTTAATTCCATCTCGCAACAAATTCCAAGTGAGTGTGGCTGAGAAAAGAGTGGGTTCCCCCTCGTCCTTTTTCTCACAGTAGGTTTCCCACTAGTCTTTGACCTGGGGGGAAACTTTCAGGAGTGCAAAAATAATATTTTCTCAGTCGGAGAAATCATGGACCGAGAAATACCCTTCCAACAAATTCAACCATATATCTACGTCGTTTGTATCTATCTGGCCTTCAAATATGGGAATGTCAAATTTTACCTGTACCTTGAAGGGAGTGGCGCCTCCAGAGTGGCTGTTGGATGCAGATGCACCATAGATGGGGAGTCACTGAAGGATCTGAGAAAATTTATCCATTATCGCATTTCTTTTTTTCTCAAGGGCCTCCTCGAGAAATATTTTGATAGGATCTCCTGCTCCCTCGTCTTTCCTTTCTTCCACCATGGGAGGTCGTCGGGGTTTGCGAGGCTAATCTTGCAAGGTTTCAACCAGATCAAGCCCTAACTCCTTATACCTTGACCGTATTGGGGACATGCAAAGAAAAATAGAGAAAGAGCAGACTGCTCTGATACCACTGATCCGGATTTATGCAGGAATGCAATAAAATACAGAAATAGACATAAACACATAGATGCAGCAGAAACAATACTTAATTTTATTAAAATCAAATGACTGAAATATGCTTACAGACATAATGGAAATAACTAGCTTGGGTGTTGGTACTGTATCTCTAAGAAGAGATGTGGCAGCTACATACGTCAGAATTGTGTTACAATGAGGCTCGAGGGCCTATTTATTATTTAGAAACAATGGAAAACTCCAAACGTCCAAAAACCTAACCCTAGGAGATGAAGCGCCAAAATTATGGGCCCCTTTTGGGTAAATTGGTGTTTCAACTTCCCAATGATGTAACTTTGGCATAGCATCTCTATTTTACGCGCTCAATAGCTTGTTAGAAATATCTATCTAAGGAGTACAACTTTTGGTATGAGAAAATTCGATCCATTGAGTTAAGTTTCTCCCGGCTTTTCCAAAAAACGTCGTTTAGGGCCTCAAAACGGCTCCAGAAGTTCAAGACCCGAAAAAATGCTAAAAATAGGAAGCTATGCTGCAACTTAAAACCTGAAATAATTGATGGTGCAGGTCAAAATGGAATCGGTGGGTGGCCACCGATATCCACCTGTATCATTAGTTCCCCAAAACGGCTCCGGGAGTGCAAGACCCGAAAACCTACTAAAAATAGTAAGTTGTGTTGAAAGTGAAAAGATGCCAGAATTGATGATGTGGGTCCAAATGGAATAGGTGGGTGGCCACCGATATCCACCCGGATCATTATGATATGGGAGCAGTTCTCATGCAGCATGGTAAGCCTATTTCTTTTCATTTTGAAATTTTTAATGGAGCTGTGACTAACAATCCCGCTTATGACAAATAGTTATATGCATTGGTACAAAGTGTAAAGAAATGGAAGCACTATTTGATGGGGAAAGAGACCATTATCCATACCTAACATCAACCATTACAATACTTACAATCACAGAGAAATTTTCAACAATCAAGACATTTCAAATGGATGGGATTTCTACAACAATTTCATTTGGTTATCAGGTACAAAAAGAGAATCTATAATAAGGTAGCTGATATGCTCTCTAGGCCTATTCTAAATTCATCTATTATACTCAAGCACAATTTAGTTATGCATGAAAGTTACATTGAACAATATGCATATGATAGTGGTTTTCAAGATGTGTATGAAATCTTGAGTCAAGGAAACCAAAATTAAGAGTTAGATTATCATGTGCATAACAGTTTGTTGTATCACTTGGAAAATATATGTATACCACAGGGAGAAATAAACAATATCATAATGGAGGCACACACTTCATTGATTGTTGGAAATTTCGGTGTAGGCAAGACAATAGCGAATGTTCAAAGGTATTGTTATTGGCCACGCATGATTGATAGAGTATCTTGTTTTATTAGAGAATGTTCTTTATGTTCAATAAGTAAGCCTAGTAATAGGAAACTTGGATTGTGCACTCCACTTCTGGTTCCTTCACATCGTTGGGAGAGTATCTCAATGGATTTTGTAGGTGGTCTTCCAATGTCAAGGAAAGGTCATGATTACTTGTATGTTGTTGTAGATAGGTTCAGAAAAATGTGTCTTTTGATGCCATGTAAGAAAACAATTACAGATGAACAAACTACTAATAATTTCTTTCAAAATGTATGGGTTCATTTTGGTATTCCTACTTCTATTGTAATTGATTGAGATTCCTGGTTTGTTGGGAATTTTTGGTAAAAATTATGGGACGTGATGGACACAAAGTTAAAGAAGAGTACAACATTTCATCCGCAAATAGATGGTCAGAGCGAGGTGGTACATAAGACAGTCATTCATCTTCTTAGAGGCTATTGCAACAAACATCCCAAGTTGTGGGATTAAAAGTTGCATTACATTCAACATGCATACAACAGGGCAAAGCATTCTTCCACAAACACATCGTCATTTGAGGCATGTCTTGGGTACTTTCCAAGATCGCCTTTGGACTTCATCTTTGAGAAATATGTCGCAAGGAATTTCATTGAACAAATTCAGTTCGTACATCACACAGTGCAAGAAAAAATTGAAAGGAGTCAAAGCAGTTACAAGGCAAGGCATGATAAACACCGTGTTGATCACAAATTCCAGGTTGGAAAAGAATTTTGGTTATATATTAGCTAAGAAATATTTCAAGGGGAAGGTAAAAATCTCAAGGCAATCTGTTGTGGTCTATTTAAAATTATGGAAAATATTGTTACTAATGCATTTAAGCTAGATTTTCCTCCTTTTATGCAAATATATTCTGACGTTAATCTTGAGAATTTGAGATTATTTAAGCCTCCTTCGATTGATGATCAGGGAGAGCATGTTCAACTGCCATCAATAGATGATTTCTTGCCAGAATATCTTGATGAACTTCAGAAAGATCTCATACTTGACAGAAGAATCAGAACTTCAAGGAGAGGGAATGTTGAATAACTTTGAGTGGGACTCAAGGGACAAAATCCTTCCAAGGTCAAATGGATGGAGAGTGAAAGGGTGAGGGAGTTGTACCCTCACCTGCTGAACAATTGATAGTATTTTTTGGGGTCCAAAAGGAATCTAGAGGGGAGGAATGATCAGAGGCTCAATATTTAGCTCAAAAATTATAGTTCTAAAAAATGCTCCAAACCAGAATGACTAGATAGGACTCATCACCAGGATTTCAACCCAACTCGTTTCATCAAAATTCGAGTTCGTATGAGTAAGTTATGGTTTATTGTTCATTTTCTCAAATAGGTAAAAAATATGTAGAATAGTGACAGACTGATGACTTGGCAGTCCAGTTTGTACCTCAGGAATATTCAGGGAATATATTATCCATATTTTATCTAGTGACATTGTGACGTGTTTCACAATCATATTCGCTAATGTTGCTTGGGGAAATTGAAATTGTCCTCCTAATTCTAAGGTTGCGATTTTTATCTATGGTGGATTATTATTTTAATGGAGAATTTTTAGGCCAATGGAGAAGGGACATGTGGCACATTCGGAGGCTTCCACATGCCCTACCCCATGGCAAGGTTGGATGACAAATTAATTTTATGGCAAGGTCGAATCAAAGGTGGTTGGGCGCATACATTATTTCATACAAATCTGAATCAAAGGTTTGAACCATAGTCAAATGTTATGGGTGCAACATATTACATATATTATAACCAAGAGTCCATATCCAAAGTCTATTACCAAAGTTTGTTCAACAAATTTTTTATGATCACATAGGGGCAGAGGTCGGGGTCGACCCCACGACCTCCCCCATACTAGTGCCCACACTTACTGCCACACCATCCATGAGTTCCTTACCCCATAAGGACTCCACCTATATTTAAGTTTTGTCGGTGCCATATTTGGGGTTACGGAGGGGGCCATCCCCCTCCCATGTGTTTGAAGCGCTATGGCCATGGGCCAAGCGACTGTTTTGGCGGGATTTTGAATTTTTTTATACGTGTTTATTAACACTAAACCATGGTTAAGCCACATTAATCTGCACATTTAGTGCTAAATGCACTTAACACTTAAATGTGCCCTTAACTTCACTTAAAACTTCGCTTATCCTTAATTAAATGCGGGTTTATCTTAGTGGATGTTTTTTCGGACCCACCAAATGAGGGGAATCTCCACTTTTAGTGGAGTTAACTAGTGGACTTCTAGTTTTAGTGGAGAAAAACTAGGAAAATTTGGTTTATCCATAACTGAGGAAATTTTAGACCAATTTTGGCTTAGGAAGAGTCATTCTTGGTATATTTTGATGTTTTGGAGCCATTGGAGTAGGTTTCAGAGGCAACAGGAGACTGTAAACATTATTTTTTCACAATTGAAGCTAATAAAAAGGCCCAAGCTATGAAGTTGGACCAAGGAGATGTAGCCCATGAGGGGTGACTCAGTTATTTGTGCTTGTTGTGTTTTTATATGTTGTTGTTCAGAATTTAGTTTCCATACTTTTATGTTCATGAAATACATGTAATCTCATCAAGTTTATTGAATTTTCAACCATAAGCACATGTATAAAACCTTGTATAAGAAGCAAACCAAAGCACTTTCATGTTAAATCTGAAACTGATATTAGCACAACATTAACTAAAAATCAATTTCATCATGTTTCTCAGATTCTGATGGAGAAATAGAGAATTGGAAGAATCATCTGCATGATTTTTCTGCGTTGTGTTGCCTCAGAGTCACTAAAAATTTGCGATGCATCTCCTCAAAGGTACAATAATTACCCTATTTTGATGGTTCTAGAAATGTTGTTTTATTTTTGGAATAACTGGAAAAGGTTGTCTCGAAGGAGAAAAGGTTCTAGGCACTTGATATTGCCATGCGCACAATTCCATCACATTAGTGGGATATGCACAAAGTAAACTTTGAGTATTGGGAGGAATGCAATAGAATGATGTGATTGTGCTTTGAGCAACCCACTGCCCCACCGACCGAGATTTTTGGTGGCCGAGGTGATTTGCACAAACACCTGGCCACATGGATGGAGGTTTGGGATAAGAAGCCCAGGTCCGAATGGGTTCACATGTTTTTCCATACGTTGGGACCAATCCCTACTGCATGGTATTTGGAGACGGAGCTGCATCAAAGGACTCTCAATTGGGTTACAATGAGTGAAAGCTTTCTGTTAGCCTTTGGCATGGATGGTGGATCAGAAGGACTGGACGAATCCCTGCAGGATATAGAAGCAATTATCTTTGATGATTCCCAACCTCGAATAGAATGTTTTGTGCCAGCATGGGAAGCAGAGATGCAGGATATTTCCAACTGCAGAAATCTATCAGTGGAGGATAATGATTAAGATACAAGAAATATCAATATCCTGGAATCTGAGGGGGAGTGCGCAATTGCAGGGCCCTTGTTAGGAATGGTGGATGTAACTAAGACTTTAAAATTGAAGGAAGTCAACATTGGGATGGAAGAACAACCCAATTTGGCCAAAATAGGATATTATTGGGATGATGACACAGTGGGAAAGGTTGTGGCGTTGTTGACAGAATATCAGGACCTGTTTCCCATGAATTTTTCTGAGCTCAAAGGAATTGTAGGGGATTTGGGGGTTATGAAAATCACTTTGAAACTAGATGCATGCCCCGTAAAGTAGTGACTGTACCGGTTAAATCCAAAATATAAGCAGAAAGTGAAGGAATAATTATAGAAAATGGATGTTGCAGGAATCATTGAGTCTGTGGAGCAGTTTGATTAGGTGAGCTCGATGGTTGTTCAGGAAAATAAGACTAAGGGAGAAATAAGGATTTGTGTGGACCTACCCAAACTGAATGATGCATGTGTACATGACCCCTTCCCTACTCAATATTCAGATGAAATATTGGAAAATTTGGGAGGACAAGAGGCTTACTATTTTACTAATGGATTTTCAGGGTACCATCAGATTAGGATTGCGTTAGAAGACCGAAGTAAGACCACTTTTGCAATGGAATGAGGATCCTTCCAATACAAAAACATACCTTTTGGATTGAATAATGCACCTGTTATCTTCTTGCAAGTAGTAGTAGTTGTATTCAAGGAGTTCATGCACAACTTTATAGAAGTGTACTTTGATGATTGGACTGTGTTTAGACTCGTAAAGAAGCATGTTTCCAACCCACCCATGATGCTCGACACTTGCAGGAAGCATTAAATCTCTCTAAACTTGAAGAAGTGTATATTTTGTGTTCATTTTGGAATCTTGTTGGGAAATATTGTTTGTTAGCAAGGATTTATGATAGGTCAAGTTAAGATTGTAGTTATTATCAACTTGGAGGTCCCTACCAATGAGAAAAAATTGTGCTCTATTCTGGGACACATTGGATATTATAGAAAATTCATTCATTACTATGCTTTGATCACTGCACCCATGGAAAAATTGCTGAAGAAAGATGTGTCCTTTTTCTGGGATGAGGAATGCCAAAAGAGCTTTGAGCTGCTGAAGGAAAATATGGTTACTGCACCTATTTTAATATTCCCAGACTGGTCCAAGGTCTTCCATGTGCATGTTGATGCATCTGGAATTGCACTTGGAGTTGTCTTAGAGTTGCCAGGAGAAGGGGATATTGATCACCCCATTGCCTTTGCCAGTAGGAATATCTCCAATGCATACCACAACTATTCAACCATAAAGAGGGAGGGATTGGATATGTTCTATGCTCTACATAAGTATAGGCACTATCTGCTAGAAGGTCACGTCAAGATGTTCACTGAAAACTCTGCTTTGAAGTACCTGATCAACAAGCCTGTGTTGGGGAGGAAGATTTGTAGATGGATGTTGCTATTTCAAGAATATGATTTTGAAATAATTGTTAAGAATGGTAGATTGAATGTTGGACCTGATCACTTATCATGCATTGAGAATGGGGAGGAACCCACCAGTCTGGAGGAGGGACTACTTGATGCACAACTCTTTGTTATTCAATTGGTTGATGAACACTTTGCAGATATCATTCACTTTCTAACTACGGGTAGTGTGCTCATTGAATACTTGATGCAAAAAAAAAAGGAGTTGGTTTCACGCACAACTGACCTTACATTGATTTTTGGTCAACTGTACAAGTTGGAAACGGGTGAAGTATTAAGAATGCATGTCTTAGAACATGAGAGGCAAGACATCTTGGTTGAACCTCATGGGGGAGTGGCAGGAGGTCACTATGCAGGGAAAGCTTCTGCGCAGAAGGCGTTGCATGTTGGGTTATGGTGGCCCACATTTCACATCGATGCACATTCATATTGTCAAGCTTGTGATGCATGCCAAAGAACAGGGAAGCCATCCCGCAGAGATGAAATGTCATTGCAGCCACAGATGGCTTTGTAGGCTTTTAAAAAATGGTCCATAGAATTTGTTGGACCTATTAATCCTCCTGGGAAAAATACAGGTGCATGCTACATCATCATTGAAACATATTATGTAACCAGATGGGAAGAAGCTACGCCAGTAAAATATTGTATTGCAGACACTGTTGCGCCTTTTATTTGGAAAATATCTTGACTAGATTTGGGTGCTCGAACATATTGATGAGTGATCGGGGTACGCACTTTGTTAATGAGACCATTGAAGCTCTGATAAAGGAATTTCAGATATATCATCAAAATATTACTCCCTATCACCCCCAGGAAAATGGTGTAGTGGAAGCCTTTAACAAAATCCTGAAGACTACACTCACAAAGATTTCTAATACAAACTGAAACTATTGGGAAATGTGCATCCCTTCTGTTTTATGGGCTTATAGAACTACATGCAAGAATTTGACCGGTAAAACACCATTCAGGATGGTTTATGAGCAGGAAGCAATCATTCCGATGGAATATAACATCCTAATCATGTGCATCACGACATTCACTAACATGGTTAAACTAAAAATCATGGAGGAACTTCTATCACAATTGGTTGCATTAGAGGAGGATCGGTTTATTGATAACTTTCATCAGCAAGTGTAGAAGGTGCACGAAAAGGCTTGGCATGATAGGCACATCTGGTAGAAGGCATTCAAAGAAGATGATCTGGTTTTTTTGTATGACATGTAGGAATTTACAAGGTAAGTTCCTTAGATCAAACAACAAAGGTCACCGCTCACAAACAGATCACAAATTAGTACACCAGTATATCACGTGGTTAAAACCCTCGAAGATGGAAACATTCCATGGTCTGAGCCAACGTGGCCACTTTAGGAAACTTATTAATATAAAAATGAAATTTACATATGTTTCTCTCATAGATGGTTACCAGAAAAATGACCCTCCATGCTCTTTAAATAGAGATCATGGAACAATCGGGTGTTAAGCCATGGATCAAGTGTCGTTAATACTGAGGAGAGAGTGAACCATCGAATCACTACAAATCTTGACCGTTGGATTATAAGTTACAAATGTACATAGTAAAGAAACACACTTTACCTAACTCTACACTAGACCAATTTATACTTAACTATTTCCTATGTGTCGGAATATCCTAAAATTCCCCCTTAGGAATAACTTGGGATAGGATTAAAGGATTTACAAAGGTGACACAAAAGGAGCCTATTTCCTATGTGTCAAAATATCCTAACATCCCCCCTTAAAAACAACTTGGGATATGATTGAAGGATTTACAAAGGTGACACAATAGTAGAAGGAAGGAGGCATTAGAGCCTATCTCCCCTTAATGATAACTTTTCTGAACTCCAAGCATGGATGGAAGTTTGGAAAACTTCACTTCTGTGAGAGCCTTTGTAAATATATCGACAACTTGAAAATTGATTGGACAATAATGCACTTCAAGAAAACGATCATGAATGAGATTTCTGATGAAGTGTATGTGGAGCTCAATGTGTTTCATATGCTAATGATGAGATGGATCTTTACATAGCTGAATGGCACTCTGATTATCACACCAAATTGTAGTTGTATGCTGCTTATGAAGACCAAATTCAGACAAGATCTGACGAAGTCACATGGCTTCCTTGCTGGCTTCAACTGCACCATGATACTCTTCTTTTGTGGAAGAAAGAGAGATGGCACTTTGTTTCTTACAAGACCATGTAATAGGTCTTGAACCAAGAGTGAATACATATCCTTCAGTAGACTTTCAATATTCAGGGTCACCAACCCAATCAGAATCATTAAAACCAATCAACAATGGAGATTCTCATGTACTATAATGAATATCAAACTGAATTGTACCTTGAATATATCAAAGTATTCTTTCAGCTCCTTTCCAGTGACTTTCATGAGGTTGGTGCATAAACCGAGAAACAAGACCAATGGAAAAGGAAATTTCAGGACAGGTATGGGTTAGATATAGAATTTTACCAACAAGTTGATGGTATAAGGTAGTATCAACTTTAGGGGTAGTACAAGTGACTGAAAGCTTGAAGCTAGACTGAAAGGGAGAAGGGTCTCACTTACAGTCTTCCATGTTAAAGTGGTGTTGAAGATCACATACATACTTGGACTGAGAAAGGGTAATACCTTCTTTGGATTACAAGACTTAAAGACAAACGAAATAATGCAAGTGTCCTAATTTTGTCATTTCAAACTTCTTTTTGAGGCTAGAATTCACATGGTTTATATGGTTGGGATCACTACCAGTAAGGATAAGATCATCAACATAAAGAACAAGGATGGTGAAGGACTTACCCAATTACTTGGTGTAGACAGTGTTGTCACAATGACACCTAGAAATGCCATTATGTAACAGAAATATATCCATTTTGGCATACCAAGCCTGAGGAGCTTGTTTGAGACCATAAAGAGACTTCCTAAAGTGACAAACAAGGCTAGAGTTGTTTTGGATAAAGCCATGGGGTTGTTCCATGTAATTTTATTCATGCAAATCTCCATATAAGAAGGAAAATTTAACATCCATCTAAAGGACTTCCCATTTAAAGGAGGGAGCAAGGGAAAGAAAAAGGCAGATAGAATTCATTTTGGCAACAGGGGAGAACGTTTCAGTATAGTCAATGCCTTCAACTTGTGAAAATACTTTAGCAACAAGATGAGCTTTATGTCTATCCACTTTTCCATCTGGTCCAAACTTTGTTTTGTAAACCCATCTGCATCTGACAAGTTTTCTTCCTTTTGGAAGAGGAACAAGATCCCAAGTATCGTTTGCCAATAAGGAATGATATTGTTCATTCATAGCTTCATCCCAATGTAGACGACCTGAAGCTTCTTCAAAGGTGTTTGGATCAGGAGTTTTTGGAACTTGAGCCAATAAGGAAGAGGCTCTTTCAAACTGAGAATGTGTACGTCGTCGATCTGCAGGGTCACCTGCAAGAGAACCTATTGTATCCCGAGTAGAGTGGACCCATCTTGGAAGTTGTGGAGCTGAAGGAATATCTTCAAGAGGTGGAGGAGGATTTTCATCCTCACTGTCATCATATGAACTATAAGGAATTCTATCAAAAATAAAAGAGATAGAGAGAGGTGGCACATATGCCGAATCGGGCTCACAAGCCAAAGGTGGCACACCTGCTGAACTAGGCTCGTAGGCCGATATATTTTATTCAAATTTTACATCTCCTTTAATGATTATATTTTTGGATTTTGGTTGAAGAAGTCTATATCCTTTGACATCTTCAGAATATCTAAAAAAAATGCATTTTTCACTCTTAGGTTCTAAGGCTTTATGTTTCACATCTGGAATATGGGCCCAAGCATCACTTCCAAAAATATGAAAGTGACTTACATCCGGTTTGATTGAGATTCAGGCTTCTTCTGAAGTTATATTCCTTAAAACCTTAGTAGGAGTGCGATTTACTATGTAATTTTCACAGTTAATTGCTTCTACCCAAAAATTGGGACCAAGTCCTTTAGATTGAAGCATACAATTAGCCATTTCTTTTAAGGTGTTATTTTTCCTTTCAGCTACACCATTTTTTTGTGGAGTATATGGAACATTATGTTGCAATTGAATGTCATGCTCAGTGCAAAAGTTGATAAATTTGTTGTTAACATATTCTCCTCCATTTTCTGATCTTAACTTAAGAATTGGATGTCCAGATTGTTTCTCAACAAAGGCCTTAAAGGCCAAGAACATGTTAAAAAATTCACTCTTGATTTTTAAGAAGTATACCCAAGTGCGTCTAGAAAAATCATCAATGAAATTTAAGAATTACTTGCAACTAGAGAAATAAACAACGGGAAGTGGACCACATAAATCATTGTGCACAAGCTATAAAGGGGTAGAAGCATGCCAAGAGGCATGTTTTTCAAAACTATCCTGATGATTTTTTCCGACTACACATCCAGAACAAGCACCATCTTGACAAGATACCATAGGAAGACCTGTCACCATTTTTTCCTTACATGGAGTTTGAAGAGAGTGATAGTTTAAGCGACCAAATCGCTCATGCCAAAATTTGCTCACTTCATCATTATGAGAAACAAAAATGAAAGGAAGACATGATGACCCAAATTTGTCAAACTTATACAACCTTGTGGAATCATCAACAATTCCAGTAGCTAAAATATGTGTAGCATATTTGAGGTCCTTGATTACAACATCATGAGGTGAGAATTCTACTATTTTCCCTTCACCTAAATGAGTTATCTGATAAACAGATAGAATGTTGCATGACAAGGTAGAAACACATAGTACATCATTAAACTGACCATTACAACACTAAGAGATTTATCATCACCAACATAAATATTTTTGGTGTTACAATCATTTAAAGAAGAAAACATGGCTTTATTTTTTGCCATGTGGTAAGAATCTCCAGAATTAGTGAGCCACTTATGAGAATGAGAAGAAGAAGATACATTTAATGCATAACTAGATGCTTGAAAACCATAAGTAGAAAGTGTCATTCCTGAATATGAAGTTGAAGAGGTCTCAAAATTGATGTGGTGCTTCTTCATCGCTGCTTCCAAGGCTTCCATATTCATAAAACATTCGGAATCTGCATAGCCATCATGATTTTTATCACTGGAAAATCATACAAGCAAAGGTGACATTATTTAATGTCAGGCAGAAAGATTTACAGGGTTGAAAGACATTAGAGAATCTAAAAGAATTTAAAAATCTCTAAGGTATGAAAGGAAAAATCAAATTATGCAGAATAAGAACCACTCAAATTTTCCTTTGTGTGCAAAAAGCTTCGATAAACACACCTTTGCGCAATTTTTACTCAAAAAAGTGCGCAATCCTGGGAGTGGCAGAAGTCACTTTCCGGGATCACAAGGCACACTCCAGGACATTGATTCCACACTTGAAGCCGCCTAAGGACAACCACTCAAGCCTCCTTAGGAAATCAAGGGAGCACACAATGGAATAAATGTGGCACACAATGGAATCACCCTCCTCTCTTGGGTCACCATCCACAATGTACCAAGAGAGGGAAGGAGGATTTGAATTCTCCTATAAAAGGCCACCAAGAGATTAACAATACGAGAGCACATTGTTATGCTGGCTAGAATTTCCCCAAGCAATACCAGCAATACGTGATCTAGAGCAAAGATAGAGGGGACTCAGTTGTTGGCCATCCAACAAATCCAATCCACCGTAGTAGAGAGAGGGAGATTTTGCGCCAAGGCGGCTTGGAAGTAAAGACATCCTTGCATCGGGACTTAGAACCCCTAGTTCTAAGGGCCCCTTGGCAAGTGGGTTAAAGTTTCATCCTCATTTCCTACTAGCACTCAATAAGAGGAGACGTAAGTGCCGCTATTTCGATTATTGAAGTTGTTTGACTTTATTTAGAGCTTTTTTGTTATTTTTTTTAGTTTTATTTTAGTTTTTTATGTTTAAATATGCGTGCTATTTCTATATCTAATATGTTTATGTTTTATCATGTTCCACTAACTTACTTGACTTCATCTATATTCTGCCCGTGACCAATAACTTAAGAGGGAAAACCACACCCCTTAAGTTGGTGTGATTTCGTACATTCATGCACCAAACACACTAACACAGGATTGACAACTCCACTAAATTTTATTTCCAAATTTATGTGGTTGTGCCTTTTTGCAGACACCTCCGTCTTTGTTGTGGACTTGGGTTGGAATTTCCCCCTTTCTCTCCTTCGTTACCTGATTCGCCCATAGTGGTAGACTGAAGCGGAAGAGCTCCAAAAAATTACTCTGCCAGAAATTTGCGCACATTCCTCACAAACAGGCGCGCCTCCATTGTGAATGTTCAGAGTTGACCTGCGCGCAGAAATCACACCTATCTCAGCATTTTGCGTTCAAAAAATAGAACATTAATTTTCTCCACTAATTCCATCTTTTCCTGCTTGTAAATAGTGACTAGCATCCCATAATACATCTGCCAGCACTGGTTGAGGTGCCCCGCAGCTTATTAAAGCTCACTCTTAGCTTCTTTTGGTAGTCTAGGTGTCAGTTTTATTTCAATTTGACTTTTGCAAAGTTAACACAGTTTAAGTAGGAGGCAAATTAACTTGCATTCCGAAATAATTTATGTTTTGTAAATTTAGGTACCCAAAAACCTAGGTAATTAGCCAAAGTAAGTGGCCCAAGTCCACGCATGCTTAGCTAGTCCCTTTTTCTAGTGTAAAAGTCATTAGTTTAGTTCAATTTTTGCACTAGGATTTCGGGACCAGAATCAAATTGTCGATATAAGAGAAAGTAATCTCTGCTACCTTTTCACCCTTTGGTGATCCTAGGCAAGTATATGAACACTCTCTATTCACAACTCACCATCTCCATATATTTTATCACATATATTAACTAGGAAAAATTGAAAGCGGCCCATATCCGCACATGTTTTTCTTTTGAGCAAGGAACAATAGAACACAGTTTAAATAGGGTATTTTGAAAAAGAGCATCGCATATCCGCACGTTCAAAATATGTTCTTGTTCACTTTTTACTCACACACATCCACACCCTAAGCAAAGTAAAGACACCTAAAACTTACTTAACAAAAATCACTAAATTCTCCCCACAGGGGCCACAAAAGAATTTATAGTCTAAGTTAGGATCAAGGGGGTAGGCATCTAACAAGACACCTTGGTCTTTCTTCATATTGAAACATAGATGTTGACTATTTAGGGAGCTTTCAAATCCACCTATCAACCCACATAAAATAAAACCCGAGCACGACAAAGACCCAATTCAGAGGGGGTTAGGCTTAGGCGCAGTGCATGTGGTATCAGTTGGGGCTACCTGACCCGGCTGATACTCTGTACTGTTAGCTGAAATACCAATATGCCAAAGACTCGAATGCTCACGTGGGATGGTGGTGCTTAGTGGTCAAAATTAGGGCATCCTTTCCCTATAGGATGGTGCAGGCAAGCACTAGATCCTCTACCCTTACCTTGGTGGATTTTCTTCAGTTAACTAGGGGCGTCGCCAACTCTTTCGAGATGTTGTGCCAGCATTCGCAAGATATCTTCCCAAGGCCCAGTTACATTTGAGCATGTGAGGGCGATTAGGTCTTATAGGATTTGAGTATCATACGCAAACAAAAAAACCATATTTTTTTATTGACTAGTCACATAGGATTAATATAAAGGGAAAATTTATTTTATTTTCACTTTGTTTTATGTATGCGATCGCAATTTTTCTTTTATTATAATCTCTATCCGCTCAGATATCTCCAAAGCCATACCTAGTTGACACCAGAATGGACCCAATGGGACCTCGCCGATCTAAACATCCTTTTGACCTCCCCCCATTACCGGGAGGGGTTCCAGGTCTTTCACCATTTAGGTGTCAAAGACAGAACATGGCCACCATTATTGGTTCATCCTTTATTAGGGAATCTTTAGTTGGGAACCCTAGTCGGTCTCCTAAAACCACACCGGTGAACATCCCCATAGGGTCACCACACACCACTCCTCCCACAACCTCTACGGTGTAGGTTTCAACCCTGAATAGAAATTATCTACACACGAATCTTATAACAGAAAATAAACAATAGCGAGAGCATAAAACATAAAACAGATAAACACAGAGATTTTCCCCTGGATCCCAAATCGGGACGACCAGCTTGATTTTTCATTATATTCCTTTTAGTGTTACAACACATATATATACATGCCGAAGCATACATAAACCCCAATCCATAAACCCTGGATTAAAACATAACCGTAGTTCCCTTGACCGGATCTACAAAAATACCAGGGGCCGAAAACCATCGTACCCCAATACCATGTGCAAAACCATGCACAAAACCATGGACGCGGACTACCCGCCGGAAATTAAGGACCAAAAAATTTTCGCCGGGGCGCTGCCCCGGACCCCGACAGGGGGGGCTACCGCCCCCCCTGTGACCCCCCCGCACGTGCTTAGTCGTGGAAAGAATATAACACATACCCAACATTCTCCCACTTGTTGTTTTCTTTCCACGGGGGGCCACAGGAGGGCTTAGTCATTGGCCCAATTCTTCAACACCCATTGTTTCTCTGCACCAAGAGAACTTCTGAGTGCTCACAGACTTTGTCAATGCATCTGCAACATTCTTCAAAGTGTCCACCTTTACCAGCAACACCCTTTTAGCCTCAACCATATCTCTAACAAAGTGATATTGAACATCAATGTGCTTTGTCTTTGAATGGTAAGCAGGGTTCTTAGCCAAAAAAATTGCACTTTGGCTATCACAGTCTATCCTTATAGCTTGCTGTACCAACCCCATACTTGAACACAATCTCTGCAACCAAACTGCTTCCTTGCTTGCATGAGTGGCTGCTATGTATTCTGCCTCTGTAGTTGAAAGCACCACTACAGACTGTCTTTTACTCATCCAACTGACTGCACCTCCGAATAGGCTAAACACATACCCACTTGTAGATCTTCTTTGGTCCAGATCTCCAGCCCAGTCTGCATCAACAAAACCACGAATGTCCAACATTCTTTCCAATCCTGGTCTTCCCTGGTAGCACAAGCCATAATCACTAGTGCCACGTAAATATATGAAAACCCACTTCACTGCTGTCCAATGCTCCTTCCCTGGGTTTGACATAAACCTGCTCAATACTCCCACTGCATGTGCAATGTTTGGTCTAGTACAGACCATTTCATACATCAGGCTACCCACTGCACTTGCATATGGAACACGGGACATATACTCCTCTTCTTCTTGTGTCTTAGGACACTGTTCAACAGACAACTTTACACCTACAAGAATAGGAACATTCACCGATTTACTATCCTGCATATTGAACCTCTGCAATATAGTCTCGACATACTTCCTTTGGTTTAACCAAAGCTTTCTCTTTGCTCGATCTCTCTTAATTTCCATGCCCAAAATATAGTTTGTAGCACCCATATCCTTCATGTCGAATTTGGAGAATAGTTGGGTCTTCAATTCTTGGATAATTTCTTTGTCATTTCCAATCAACAACATATCATCCACATACAAGACCAAATAAGTAACATGGTCACCAATTAATTTAAAATAAACACAGTGATCCTCCTTGCTTCTGGTGAAGCCAAGTCCCCGTATATAGGTATCAAATTTCTGATACCACATCCTTGGTGACTGTTTTAACCCATAGAGAGACTTCTTCAACCTGCATACTAGTTCTTTCTTACCCTTCACCATAAAGCCTTCAGGTTGCTTCATGTAGATCTCCTCTTCTAGATCCCCGTGAAGAAATGTTGTCTTCATATCCATCTGTTCTATCTCAAAATCAAATGCAGCAGCAACAGATAAAAGTAATCTAATAGAAGTAACCTTGGCAACAGGAGAAAAAATATCACCAAAATCAATTCCCGGCACCTGGGAATAACCTTTCGCTACCAACCGAGCTTTGTATTTCTTCACCTTGCCTTCTACATTCATCTTCTTCTTAAACACCCATTTGCTCCCAATGGGCTTCCTTCCAGCCGGCAACTCCACCAGATCCCATGCATCGTTTTTGTGCAAGGATGCCATTTCATCAGCCATGGCCTCCTTCCAAAGTTTTCCATCCTCTGAATCTACTGCCTCCCTGACAGTTCTGGGTTCATCATCAGTTATAGTTAAGGAAAAACCTGAACAGAAAGCAGATGGACTATAACTTTCTGGTTGCCTTATTTCCCGAACTGATCTTCTCAAAGCTGGAGTTTGTGGCTCTTCTTCTTCTGAGTCTTCTTCTGTTGTAGAGTCTGATTCATCCTCCTTTAGCTCAAACTCTATCTTCTCAGGTTCCTTTGGTAGGATTTCATGTTTAACAACATCTTTCACTTCTCTAAACACCACATCTCGGCTGTACACAACCTTCCTTGTTTCTGGGTTCCAAAGCTTGTAACCCTTTAAACCATCCTTATACCCAATAAAGATGCACCCTTCAGATTTATTATCCAACTTGGTCCTTTTCTCCTTTGGAACATGTACATATGCATCACATCCAAATACCCTTAGATGTGAAAGAGAGGGTTTCTTACCAGTCCATACCTCATGTGGAGTCTTATCCTCCAACGTTGATGTAGGTGATCTGTTAACCAGATAGCATGCAGTCTCCACTGCCTCTGCCCAGAATTCTTGTCCTAACCCGGTACCACTGAGCATGCTTCTTGCATTTTCCATCAGTGTTCTGTTCATTATTTTTGCAACTCCATTTTTCTGAGGTGTGTATGGAGTAGTCTTCTGCCGTGCTATACCACACTTCTTATAGAAATCTTCAAAATCCTTCTTGCAGAACTCCCCACCATTATCTTTCCTCAATGCCTTTATCTTCTTCTCTGTCTGGTTTTCCACCAGAGCCTTTAATTCTTTAAATTTGTCAAATACTTCAGATTTATTCCTCAAGAAATATATCCATGTATTCCTTGAGAAGTCATCTATGAATGAAACATAGTACACAGACTTTCCCAGTGATGGAACTGACACAGGTCCAAACACATCACTGTGCACAAGTTCTAATATCTTGTTTGCCCTCTTAGCACCAGAAGGAAAACTCACCCGATTCTGCTTCCCATATACACAATGCTCAAAGAAATCGAAATCCAGAGAGAAATTAGACATACCTTCTACCATATCATTTCTATGCAGTATCCGAAGGCCCTTCTCTCCAATATGTCCAAGCCTTTGATGCCATAGCATGGTCTTTTCTCCGAAGACAGCTAGGCTTTCCGCTCCACTTTCAGGAACCACAGAACTGTTACACCCATCAATAACAGTGCTACCTTGTAGCTTGTACAGAGTTCCAGTCTGAACTCCCCGCATTAATACTAGTGCTCCCCGAACCATCTTGCAGGCATCTTTCTCGAACACTGTTTTTACACCTGCATCATCCATCTTCCTTACAGAAATCAGATTTCTGGCCAATGCAGGAATATGCAGAACACCAGGAAGTGTTCTAATCCTCCCACCTTGCAGCTTCAGCTTGACCTTTCCACGTCCGACGATTCTGGCCTTCCTATCATCCCCTAGGAAGACATCACCACCATCATATTTCTCATACTCGCAGAACCACTCCTTATGGGGAGTGAAGTGAAAGGATGCACCTGAGTCAATCAACCATGACTCATGATCTACATGTGTATTTGAAGAAGAAGCCAAATACACATCCCCACCTTCATCCGGGGTGGTTTTTGCCTCTGCAGAAGGAGCATCATCAGATCCCTTTCCTTTCTCAGGAGCTTTAGATCTGCAGTCCTTTTTGTAGTGCCCTTCCTTTCCGCATTTCCAGCACACCTTTACAAACTTTCAAGGAGATTTAGATCTCCCTCTAGATTTAGATCTCCCACTCGAAACCTTATTCTTGTTTCTGTTCTGGGACCTTCCTTGTACAGATAAGGCATCTCCATTCTGACCCTCCATATTTCTCCGTCTCATTTCCTCCGACAGCAAGGCTGAGACAATGTCATAAAAATTCAAGGTAGTTGTATTGCTACCTATTGCAATAACCAGACTGTCCCATGAATCTGGTAGAGAACACAACAAGCTGATGCACTTATCTTCATCTGAGATTTTAATATCAACAGATGACAGCTGACTTACCACAGTATTGAAGGCGTTCAGATGCTCTGTCACCGAGTCTCCATCCTTCATCCTCAGGTTATACAGCTTTTTCCGCAGGAAAAACTTATTCACCAGAGACTTAGATTGGTACAAAGTCCCAAGTTTTTCCCACAAATTCTTCGCCATAGCTTCCCCAGATACATTCAACAATATTGAATCTGAGACACACAACCGCATTGTGCTCTTAGCCTTCCGATCCAGTTTCTTCCAGTCTTCATCTGACATTCCCGTTGGTTTAGTACCTGGATCTACCGCGATCCACTGATCTTTATCCACCAGCAGATCCTCCATCTTGAGCTTCCACAACTCAAAACTCTGACCATTAAACTTCTCGATCTCTATCTTCCCGCTGCTCGCCATCTTCTTTCACCGCAAGAATCGATCCCGCAGATCTCCCACTGAACAGGGTCTACCATAGGCCCGAACTAAAAACCCTCAGCAGCAAAGGCGTCCCCTTGAAGCCGAAACAGCTCTGATACCAAATGTAGGTTTCAACCCTGAACAGAAATTATCTACACACGAATCTTATAACAGAAAATAAACAATAGCGAGAGCATAAAACATAAAACAGATAAACACAGAGATTTTCCCCTGGATCCCAAATCGGGACGACCAGCTTGATTTGTCATTATATTCCTTTTAGTGTTACAACACATATATATACATGCCGAAGCATACATAAACCCTAATCCATTAACCCTGGATTAGAACATAACCGTAGTTCCCTTGACCGGATCTACAAAAATACCAGGGGCCGAAAACCATCGTACCCCAATACCATGTGCAAAATCATGCACAAAACCATGGACGCGAACTACCCACTGGAACTTAAGGACCAAAAATTTTTCGCCAGGGCGCTGCCCCGAACCTCGACAGGGGGGACTATCACCCCCCCTCTTACCCCCCCGCGCGTGCTTAGTCGTGGAAAGAATATAACACATACCCAACATACGGGGCAGAGGAGTGATACCCATTTGGGAAGCCAGTCGAATGCACAACATGGTATATCATAGAAAAAACCTCTTCCTAACCAGAACATTGTGTTTTCGTAAGTCGTAATGGCTACAACCTCGTAGTCATCTTTTCTAGCTTTGCTAAATATACCAGATCTAACCAAGTTAAGAAACGATCCCATTGCACACAACCCCATATGGCCTCTCATGCCCACGAAGCTCCCTTCGGACATTCCAAAGTTCGAAGGAAAGCAAGCGGAAGACCCAGGAAATCATGTTATGACTTTCCACCTGTGGTGTTCGTCGAACAACATCGTTGATGACACTATTCGACTAAGACTGTTTCAATGTACTCTAACTAAAGTGGCAACGAAATGGTATGTGGAGCAACCCTCTGCTACACATGGAACCTTTAGCGCCCTCGCCATTGCATTCCTGACCTATTTTCAGTTACCCATCCACCACGATTTCTTAATGGAATTACTCACCCACTTTAGGAAAATCCTTGATGTCCATATCTTGTGTTGGGGTTCCTTTTTTTTGGTAGTTTGGCTAACCAAAAGACAAGACAACATTAGAACCGCTTTGGGATCTCAGGATCTAGCCCTCCTGGATCCAGAGAGGGATCTCTCTATAAAGGTAAAGGATAATGTATCTTTAGAGTTCAGTTTAAAGTAATAGGCTAGTTATAGAGCACAAGGGTTTGTTTGTTTGGTTGGAAAAATGTGTTTCATGTGGTATAAATAGAGCATGGGAATCTACAATCCATTGGGAAATGTAGTCATGTGAAAGTCCAAATAGTTCTGATTGAGAAGGAAGGGAAACCAGAGGGCAAATCTAACTTGGTCAAGGATCTGTTGAATAATATAGGTGAAATGGGATGAACATAAAGGACTAAGAGTGAAAACAAGATAAACCCTTTCACAATGGCTTAAAAGATTCGGGGAACGCCCTATTTCCTCCAATAAGCTCACTGCTTTGGACTTAATCAATATAAACACTCGAAGGAAAGATAAATGTAGACTAAACCTTTGTTAATAAATTATAGGATTCAGGGAACACTTTATTTCCTCCTACAAGTTTACCACTGAAGTTTCAATCAACAAAGACATAAAATTGCACTCCAAGAAGAGGGAACACCTTAGACATCTAGGACTGAAATTATAGGGACCTTTAACACAACAATTACAATAACGAATAGAGGGTATGATTGAAACAAGTTCCTTTGTCAAACTGCAAGCATTAAAAATTAAAGGGAGATTTCAGATACAATATTCAGTGGTAAAGAAAGAGGGAATGCCTAAACATTCTTTAGCACAACTGAGTTAACCATTTCTGAAATAAAACAAATTGAATATTCAAGAGAGCTATTAGACTACCCTGTCATTTTCAGTAGCAAAAAAAATATAAACACTGAAGGATAAATAGGTCAAAGGTGCTTCTAAGATACATTTCTCTGCCTAAACGTTTTACACTACTGTAAGTCAAAGCATAACGGAACATAGTGATAAACGGGAAATAACATTAACAATAGAGATTACTTCACCATAACCAGGCTCAGGGATCCAATGGTCTAGCCTCCTTCATCAACAAAAAACACAGAGACTCCCACACTCTTTCAGAACGCTAAAGCTTCTTCAAAGCAACAATATGTATTACTTTAGAATTCACAAAATGCCAACCTTTTACAATGAGACTTCGGAGAGTCTTTATAGGAAAATGAGGAAAGTAGGTGAGGAAAGTTTTAAATGATCATTCAGAGATAGGAGAGAGCATTCGAATGCTCCATGTTGTGTCATAAACATAACATTAAATTTAGACAGGATCGATAACTTTGTAGCTTGTTGAGACCATTTTGATATGATAGAAATCACCCGCAGGCTGTCTTTGAGAGGAAAAACAATATGGAGTGGTACTGTTATCTTCTTGGTGTGAGTTAAGTGAAGAATGGGCTATGAGGATGCCCATACTTCTAAATAACTGCTTCTGATAGTTTGTAGTAGCTTCCCTAGTGAAATAACTGCTTGGCAGGCCTTTGAGCGTGGAGATAGGCTACGTCTGTGTCAGTCAACGTTCTGCACTAATAACTTCTCTGTCTCTTTGTAATTCAACCTATTTTAACTGTGTTTATGTTTTAACTTTTCTTGATTTCTCGATCCGCTTCTGTACTGATACCCTTTGACATTGTTTTTGGCCCTGAGATTGCCGTCTAAACCTTTGTGTCACCTTTGTGACTGTAAAACATTAATTCCTTCATCGACTGTTAAAAACCTGTAGGCATACGATAAACAGGTTAAGAAATCCATGCGGGCTTGGTTAGATACTTGCAGAGGCTCTGGGGTGGCAGAGGAGCAATGAGGAAGAATATGATTGCAGCAGAAAATGGATGAAAAACTTGGCAGAGCAGCTAACCTGGTGCTTTGGAGTTTTGGGTGCGAGGATAAACGTGGACCGTTAGTTCAGGATGATGAACGGTGGAGATTCGTTAATGAAGCCATTTGGGAGATTGGTGAAATGGTAGGTGAATGAAACAACGATATAACGTGAACCGTTAGATCAGTATGATCTACGACTGTGATTTAAACTGAAAATGACGCTGCAGGGAAGGGTAAGCGGTATGGCAAAAAACCGGCAACGGTTTTCGCAAAATGAAATGGGGGGGAAGTGGTTTTAACTTTTGGAACACGATATAGGTAGGTGTTCGACACGTGGATTTTTGAAACCACTTTTATCGTGTAAAATTTGCACATTGTGGGAAGGACTCAAAAATTACACGAAAATGATCGTCGACCATTGGATTGGAGACTCCAGATCCAACGGTACGGGTTGAACGTGATGGATGAAGCGCTGTGGGGTGAAATGTATGCAGGGCCCATGGTGGAGAAGGCTTCATGATGTAATATCAAGGTTTAAATAGAATAGGTGGAGAAAATGACATTTAGTGTTAAAGTGAAAAAACGTATGCATGGGCAAATAGAAAGGAAAAAGGGGAAAATGAGAAGAAGCAGGGGCGTTGGTGGTGGGACCGGAAGTACGGAGGAAAGATCGGCGGGTTAAATGTGGGCCATTGGATCATGACAGAGATCAACAGCGGAGATTAAATATGGGTCGACGATGACTGAAATGAGTGCGATGTGATCTCAGCCGTCGGTTCTTATGGATTTGATGGCTGAGATAAAATCGGGAATTGGCATCGGAGGAGACAAGGAAAAGGGATTAAGTATTCGTGTGTTGCCGATGCGATGGAGCGATGCGACGTGGGCCATCTGATCTGAATAGAGATTGACGGTGGAGATTAAATCAGAGCTCAGGACAGTGGAGGCTTATGAAATAGAAGTGCACGATGTGATGAAACGCTGTCTGTTGGATCTGGCAGAATGAACGGTTGGGATTTAATCGGGGATTGCACATCGGAGGTGAAAAAGCGAATGGGACTTTGGATTTGCGATGTGAGATTAAGCGCTGGCCGTCGGATCAGACGAGAGATCAATGGTTAGGATTGAATTGGAGGGTGTAATGACGGAGCACTATGGGTGGAGTGCGATTGCATCCTGGTCATTGGTTCTTGTGGATTCAACGGTCCAGATCAAATCGTGGGCGTGAGTGATGAGTGAAGCAGAGAATCAATGGAGCGACGTGATGGAGCACTGGTCTTTGGATCTGAAAAGATCGACAGTGGAGATTTGATCAGCGACCAGCGGAAAAGCGCAAAGGGAAAAGAACATGTGAAGCGCGATTGAATCCTAGCCATTGGTTCTTGTGGATTCAACGGTCAGGATTAAATCGGTAATCAGAGGAGAAGGGGTCATTGCATCGGAATATTTTGTAAGAACAAAGGTGAAATCGAGAAAAGGAAGCTCCGATTGCGATTAGCGATAAGGGCCAGCGCCTAGTTATGGCTCCGGGTTACATGTGGAAAAAGGGGTTAGGGCCAAGGCCGAAAGGGGCTTAAGGGCTTAGTGTAAAAATAAATATTTTCAAGGATTTCAAAGGGTTTTTGTTTGAGGAAAATGGAGGTTCCAATAGGGGTAAAGATGGGATTTTAAACCTCATAAAGGGATTTCACAAGGCTTGAAGGGGATTTGAGGCCTTTGGAGGCTAAATGGAGGGTTAAAAGATGGAAAGAAATCTTTATGAAAATGAAGGGAAATAAGTGGACATGGGCAGTTTCAGTGGCATTTGGAACAAATTTCTTTGGTGAATCAACATGGCTTCAATATGGAAATAGCAGTGAAGATGAACCTCCAGGATAGGACAAACATAAGACTTCAAGGATGATAGATTTTCAAAGGAAATAAATCTCTTGAAGGCTTCAACACAAATTTAGCCACCCTTTAGCATACCAGAATTTATAGGTGGCTAACAGTGGCTCCACTTGGGGAGGACATCTTGCCCTTTAGGTGTCTAGAACCTCAGTAATATATGTATTCAGCAGACCAGTTCCCTTCCATTGGGCAGTAGTTTTTCTTTCCTTGATTGGTCTTCCTTTGATATGATAACCTTTGCATCAACCTGAAAATACTGTCATTCTTCAAAACAACATCTCTACCTACCCATCCCTACTATCCTTGCATTTTTTCTTCCTTTGAGTGCACTTGGACTAGCAAACTCTTTTCAACATTTTATTTTGCAAACAGAAAAATAAACCTATCTAATGCTACCCTTATTTCTCCATGAGTTCCGATTAAGCGGTTGAACTCATAAGTTTCTCTACCTAATATAATATCTGTCAGGATTAAACAGTCTGACAGATTTTCATTCTCTATATTCTAAGATAGAAATTGAAACACAGTCAAACCAGGATTAGATTGTCTTATTTGCTGTGGGTCCATGGCAAAAATACAAGCTACACATGAACTGAAACTAGCAGAAATTAAAACAAAACTTGGAAGGCTCAGAATTATGACTCAGATTTTGAGCTTTTTAGAGTCACCTTTCTTTCTTCATTTTAGCTCTGGTTTGGATCTTGTTAGATTTGTTCTCTTTTATTCTTTGCTGGTTCAAGTTTTGAGCATGTTAGAACCAGTTCTCTTCTATCCCAACCTGTTCTACTGATAAGCCAAGATTAAACAGTTTGGAAAATCTTCTTCACTATCCTATCAGCAGTGAATTGAAATCTTCCCAATCATGATTAGGCTATATGATTCGACAGTAGTGCTCAGCTTGAAGCAATGGCATTTGAGCTTGCAAACTTTCATATTTTCCTTTCTTTTTGGCATGAGGCTATACCTTTCTTGTTTTATTTCTACCCTCTTTTCTATTTTTTTATTGTTTTTTTATTTTTCTTTCTTTTTCTTGATGCAAATGATATGTACAATGGATGAAAAAAAGCTCTGAACTAAGACTCTTGATAGAAATAGTGTTTAAGCATCCTGCCATTGACAGTACCTCCTAACACTTCTTCACCATTCATTTCTTGCAGGAAAAATGCATTATACCCTCTTATGGAATGAATAATGTAGAGCCCTTTCCACAGATTTTCAAACTTACCATGTTTTCCTTTATCTTCCCTCATTGAATCCCATTTGAGAACCACATTCCCAACTTGAAAGTCATTTTCTTTAGTCCTTTTGTCAAATTGTCCTTTGATGCTTTCTTGGACTGCTTGAGTTCTTCGGTAAACTTCCTCTCTAGTCTACTGCAAATGGATGGTTTGATTGATCCTTCTTTGCATATCATTTTCTTCAACTTGGACTTCCTGAAGGAGTTTCATGACTGGAACTCCCAAGGATGTTGGGAAAACAACATCCATCCCGTAGACCAGCTGATAAGGGGACATGTTGATTGACTTTTTGGTGGTTAACTTGTCAGCCCACAAGGCGTGAATAAGCTTACTATGCCATGCTTTCTGGTTCTGCTCCAATATATTTTTGATGATGTTGATCAGGCTCTTGTTTGAGGATTTAGCAAGTCTGTTTCCTTGGGGGTAATAGGCAGTTGAGTAGCCCAAGGTGATCTGATATTTGTAGCAAAAATCAACCATCTTCTTGGATTTAAAGGCAACAAAATTTTCTGTGATTATTTTCCTAGGACAGCCAAATCTGGACAATATGTTGGTCTCAAGGAATTTAATAATGACAGAGTCAGTAGCATTCCTAGTGGGTATGGCCTCTATCCATTTGGTAAAATAATCTGTGGCTGCGAGGATCCATTTACGCTGGGCTGAGGAGGGTGTATGGATTTCCCCTATAAAGTCTAAACCCCACTGTTGGAAGGGTGCTTCAACACTAATGGGTTTCAAGGGCAGGGGCAAGAGTTTTCTTTTGCCATCAAAAATTTGGCATTTGTGGCAAGACATTACTAGTTTGTGGGTGTCTCGAAAAAGGGTGGGCCAATAGTAACCTAATCTAAGGATTTTGTTTGCTGTGGTCTTCCAATTTAAGTTCCCTCCACATTCTCCTTCATGCATTTCACGCATGATTTTTCCTGCATCATTCTCAAGTAAACATTTTAGTAGTATCCCAACAACATTTTTCCAATACAAAACTCCATCTATCATGCAATATTTTAAAGCCTTCTATTTTACAAATCTAGCTTTTTTTTTTGACAAAGAAGGAGGAGCATTTAAATAAAGCAGCACATAAATGATATCAGCATACCATGGAGAATTCATGAAGGTTTCTTCAGTAAATGGTGTTGGGAACTCTTCTATCTCATCTAAGGCATCAACCATATTCATATCTAGGGCTTTGAAGTTGGAATCAACCATGAGTTTTGCTAATCCTTGTCCCTTGGTGAGTTTGGTAGGCCTGATTTCTAAGTCGTATTCAAGGATAGGGGCAATCCACTTTCCCATTTTACCATCGGGGTCCTGACTTATAATGTCTTTGACTACAGTGTGTGGCACAAAGGCAATGATATGTGAATGTAGAATGTACACCCTGAAATATTTTAACACTTTTACCAGTGCTAAGGCTTGCTTCTCCATGATATTGTATTTGAGTGGGGCATCTCTTAAGGCTTTACTGAAGAAGGATATAGGTTGCTCTTGCCCCATGCTATTCTTCTGTAACAATACTGCAGCTATTGTATGTTCAGATGCAAAGGAAAAGATATATAAATCTTTGGTGAAATCAGGACTGATAAGGACTAGTGCTTGAGTAAGGGCTTGCTTTACCAGTTCGAATGACTGTTTAGCTTGCATTGCTCAATTAACACCTACTTCTTTCTTGAGCATGTTAGTGATGTTTCTTAATAGCTCAGCAAGGTTGGGGATGAACCACCTCAAAAAATTAATCTTTCCAATGAAAGACTATAATTCTTTGAGATTCATAGGGTGGCTGATATTCAATATGCCCTCAATTATTTTAGGATCTATCTTGATCCCTTCTTCAGAGATTATATGACCAAGAAGCTTTCCTTCTTGGAGGCTGAAGAGTGTCTTTTTGGGATTTAAAGACAAGCCAAACCTTCTGCATTTCTCAAAAACCTTCCTTAAATGTTCCAAATGTTCTTCATCAGTTTTGGAGAAAACGGTAATGTCATCAAGGTAAATGATTATAAAATAGCCTATGTCCTTTGAGAAGGCTATGTCCATGGCCCTCTGAAAGGTGGCCCCTGCATTCATCAAACCAAATGGCATCTTGACATACATGAATGTCCCCCAAGGTGTGGTAAATGTTGTTTTATGTTGATCACTTGGGAGGACTAACACTTGATTATAACTTGAGAACCCATCTAATAATGATATTCTTTTTGACCCAACTACCCTTTGAAGAATGTGGTCCATTTTTGGAAAAGGGTAGTTATCTTTTAGAGAGGCTCTATTCAGGTTCCTGAAATCAATACACAACCTGATCTCCCATGTCTTCTTCCTGACAGATACTAGGTTGGAAACCCAATCTGAGTATCTAAGAGGAACAATGATCCCTGCCTCATACATCTTCCTAATTTCCTTTTCTACTGCATGCAATAAAACAGGTTTTATCCTCCTTAATTTATGTCTGAAAGGTTTCTGATTTTCCTTAAGAGGGATCTTGTGTTGAATGATGCTAGTGTCATATGATTTCAAATATTTATAGTCCCATGCAAAAACATCTATAAACTCTTTGAAGAGTGCTATGTATTGCTGTTTTATGTGGGCAGGAAGGGTGCTAGATAACTTAATCATTTTAGGCTCAATTGGGCTGCCTATGTTGTGCTCTTCCACATTAGTTTCCATGGTTTCTATTTTTGGTTCCTTAGCCACATCGTTGAAATCAAAAAGTTGTTCTAATGGAGCAAGGCCTTTGGGTATGGTATCACCTTTACATTCCAGAACTTCGAGGTCCTTTTGATTTGGATCATCAAGTAATTTTGCTTTGAAAAGATGATCAAACTAATTTATATTAGTAGGAGAGGAGGACTTTGTTTCAGGAATTTTTTCTCCATCTACGCATTCTTTTTCATGGCTGGAACTCAGTGATGCTGTGGAAAACTCATTTTTTGACAGTGGGAAATCCTCTATATGTTTATCATTGTTAAACACCTGCCAATGATCTTCATTATCAGGCACTGTTGGTCTATTTTTTACCTTTATAATGAGTTTTTCATCGATTTGTGGTATTTGGCAGTTACTGGCAGTAAAAGCCAGTTCGTTTGCCAGGTGATTTTAGGCTCTTGGTATGAACATAAGCTCATATTTTTAAAAAAAATTCAGGAGATCTAACACAGTGTTTCTATTCTCTGAGTCTGGGGTTTTTGGTTGAATATTCCCCTTTCATTTGTCTGATAATTAACTCAGAATCTCCCTGTACTGATATATTTTTGGCCTTTAAATCCTTGGGTATGTGCAGGCCAAGGAGAAGGGCTTCATATTCCACAATGTTGTTGGTGCATGAAAAATATAATTTGCAGGCATGTCCTTCATTTGTGTTGTGTATCCATACACTAGCTCCTGCACTATTTTTGCTGCAAGAGCCATCAAAGCTCATTCTCCAAAGCGTTTTTGTTTCATTTTCGTCTGTTTTGTGTTGCTCTAGGCTGCTGGAAGTTGAGATATCTAGAGGTTGAGAGGAAGATAATTCTGAATGGTCTGGTGCACTGATGTCCTGCTCATTTTCTTCCTCTGTTTGGGTGACTTCATATTCATTGTATAAAATGAAGGAATCTAGATCTGAATGGGTGGAGTAAACAGGAGTGTTGTGAGGTTTGTCCTTGCTGCTCACCATGTATTTCATGAGGGTTTCCCTATATAATCTTTTGGTTTGACCAAACACTGGCATGGTAGCATAAGACATATCTATTTGAAGGGTGCCCTGAATCTTAGCTCCCCATGATCTAGACAACAGCATGCCATATTTTGGGGGAATGTCAGCTACTACCACATCCATTACAAGATTCTTGGCAAGAACTTGAGACAAATTAACACACAAATCTTTAATTAATCCCAAGCATTTGACCTTTCAGGAATCAAAGGAGTATAAGTCTTTGTAGGGTCTAGTAATCTCTAAGCCTAAGCTTTCCATTACTGCTTTAGGCATAAGGTTGTGTGATGCTCCTGAATCCAGCATGGCATTGTGTAAAATTTTGTCGTGTATGTTTAGACTGACATATAAGGGAGGCGCATCCCCTTCTTAGTATTTTCCTTCAACTTTAGGACCAAACAACAGCTATGGCTTGTCATCTGTCAAGTTTAAAGTAGCCGTATCAACATGTATATCCAGAGCTTTTAGGATCTGGTCTTTGTACACTTCTTGGGCTACTAATTCAGTCAAAGGTATGTTAATTTTAATCTTTGCAATCTCTCCCTCAAGGCTGAAAGGGACTATTGATTTTGTTGTATTCACATCTATTTTCTTGTTTATGTTTCTTTTGGCAATTTTGACTTGCTGAGTTTTATTAGGGCTGTCTACCTGAGTTGTTTTAATAGGGCCACTAGCAGAGGCACTAGGGAAACTTTCTTCAACATTTGGCTGGCTTCTTTTCTCTTTGTTTAAATCTGTCTTCTTAGTCAAAATGTGGGTTTTTTTTGTTGTTTTCTTAGGCTGATTTTCTGTGTTTTTTCTAACAGCAGAGCTAGCACTTTTGTCATTTGGATTATCTATGTTCCCTTTGCTTCTTAGAGCATAGTGTTTGTGCATTTCCATGATTGCATTCTCAAACCCCAATATATAATCTTCAGACTCCTTATATGCGTCTTCTTTTGGTTCTGAGGAGAAGAAACCTTGTTCTTCTTCAGTGAGGAAAACATCATCCCCACTGTCTGATCTGATAAAGTTTATATGGTTTTCTTCCAAACTTTAAATCTCCATTTCTTCCTCTTGATCTATGTAGTTTTTTTGGAAGGGAGGTCTAATTTGCTAATCATTATCTCTTTTCCTATCTTGATTGTTTTCTCTTCTAAAGTTCTAGTTTCTATTTCTATTTTGGAAGTTGTTTTGGGGTTCTCTTGGTGGCACTCTCTCAACTATGCTCATCCATTTCATCATTTCTTCCAACATCCTTTCCATTTTTGAGCTAGATGTGGAGGGTGCAGTATCATCTTTATAAGTTACCTTCTTCTCTGATCTTAGCCTAGCTCTTTTCTCAATTAAGTTTGTATCTACACTCACAGCTCCCTTTTGCATGTCTTCTAGAGTTAAATAATCTCTCTCTCTTAGTTGATAAGCCATATCAGCATCGAAACCTTCAGGATATTTCACTAAGGCCATGCCCTGGGGAGGTTTCATGTGAGGTGGAAGAGCATTGTAAACCCTGTTAAACCTGGTGGAGTAATCATGAACACTCTCTCCCTGATTTATTTTAAGACTCTCATACTCTATTAATATTTGTAGAGGGTTTCTTTTGACTTCCAATTTGTTTATGAAAGCTTGATGTAAAGAGGGGAGGTCATTGATGCTATTAGGAGTTAAGCCTTTAAACCACTTCTTTACTTATCCTACTAAACTTTGAGCAAAGATTCTCATCTTTATGATCTCATCTTCTATTTCCATATAATCAAATGCATCTTCCATCCTAGTTACATGTTGTTGAGTTGTGTTAGATTATTCTCCAGTGAAATGGGGGATTTTAGACTGATAGTCATTTGGAAAGGGAGCCAGAGGCTGTGGCAATACTAGGGGAGCATACCATGCTGCCATGATAGTGTTTTGTGGAGGTAAAGGATTAGCTTGAGCAGCTGGTATATGGATAGCAGAACTGCTTGGACCAGCAACAAACTTTTGAGTAGATTTATGGTGAGAGAGACCCGAGTTATGAATGAAGTGGATATCAGGAGGTGTTGATGGAGGGGTTTCTCTGTCACCAATATGTTTACCATTATGTGGTGGTGAACTTGGAGGCTCAAATTCTGTCTGATCTATACCACTGAATGACTTAGTTCTTGGTACATTACTTGGCAAATCTAAGTCAAATTGAGTATCTGATAGAGCTGCAAGGTTTTCAGGTGCTGAGTTAGCTCTATGAATGGGTCTGACAAGAGTTGGATCCCTAGATTTGAGAGATATCCAAAGAATGCTTTTGGGATTGTCAACTATTTCAGGAGGATTTGGATCAAGATAAGCTCTGGTATGAATTCTTCTTGAAGCCAGTATGTTAAGTTTCAAATCCAAAAAGGGGAAAGCTAGCTAGATATGACAATCTTTAAGAGGCAAACTATCCTTAAACAAAGAAACTTAATCCTCATAGTTTCCTCTAGTATGGATGATGTTGTGATGAAACTAGTCTCCTAGTTGAGTCATTTGGTCATTTAGGAACTGTGGAGTCGCCAAGTGGAAAATCTTTAGCTTTTGTGAAGGTAAAGTTGTCTTATGGTTCCACCATCATGTTTATTATGAAGCCAATCTGAGATATTTTGGGATTTTTCACATTTCATGGTTATGAGAGTGTCCTATGTATGATCTCACACTTAGCTAAGGTGCTCAAACAAACAGAGTCTCCTCTATGGCTTACTAACTGATTTTCTTAGAGATTTGCAAGACTAAAGAGTTTATAATAGTTTTCTAGGCTATCATAGATTCAATATGTCCCATCGTGATCGCCATTATGTTGGGGTTCATGTGTTTTGGTAGATTGGCTAACCAAAAGACAAGACAACATCAGAACTGCTTTGGGATCTCAGGATCTAGCCCTCCTGGATCCAGAGAGGGATCTCTATATAAAGGTAAAGGATAATGTATCTTTAGAGTTCATTTTAAAGTATTAGGCTAGTTATAGAACACAAGGGTTTTTTTGGTTGGAAAAATGTGTTTCATGTGGTATAAATAGAGCATGGGAATCTACAAGCCATTGGGCAATGGAGTCATGTGAAAGTCCAAATAGTTTTGACTGAGAAGGAAGGGAAACCAGAGGGAAAATCTAACTTGGTCAAGGAACTATTGAATAATATAGGTGAAATGGGATGAACATTAAGGACTAAGAGTGAAAACAAGCTAAACCCTTTCACAATGGCTTAAAAGATTTGGGGAACGCCCTATTTCCTTTAGTAAGCTCACTGCTTTGGACTTAATCAATATAAACACTCGAAGGAAAGAGAAATGCAGACTAAACCTTCATTAATAAATTATAAGATTTGGGGAACACCCTATTTCCTCCTACAAGTTTACCGCTGAAGTTTCAATCAACAAAGACATACAATTGCACTCCAAGAAGAGGGAATGCCTTAGACATCTAGGACTGAAATTATAGGGACCTTTAACACAACAATTACAATAATGAACATAAGGTATGATTGAAACAAGTTCCTTTGTCAAACTGCAAGCATTAATAATTAAAGGGAGGATTCAGATACAATATTCAGTGGTAAAGAAAGAGGGAATGCCTAAACATTCTTTAGCACAACCGAGTTAAACATTTCTGAGATAAAACAAACTAAATATTCAAGAGAGCTATTAGACTACCCTGTCATGTTTAGTAGTAGAAAACATATAAACAGTGAAGGATAAACAGGGCAGAGGTGCTTCTAAGATACATTTCTCTACCTAAACTTTTTACCCTACTGTAAGTCAAAGCAGAACGGAATAGAGTGATAAACAGGAAATAAAATTAACAATAGAGATTACTTCACCATAACCAGGCTCAGGGATCCAATGGTCCAGCCTTCTTCGTTAAAAGAAAACACAGAGACTCCCACACTCTTTCAGAACGCCAAAGCTTCTTCAAAGCAATAATATGTATTACTTTATAATTCACAAAATGCCAACCTTTTACAATGAGACTTCGGAGAGTCTTTATAGGAAAATGAGGAAAGTGAGGAAAGTTTAAAATAATCATTCAGAGATAGGAGAGAGCATTCGAACGCTCCATGCTGTGTCATAAACATAACATTAAATTTAGATAGGATCGATAACTTTGTAGCTTGTTGAGACCATTTTGATATGATAGAAATCACCCGCAGGGTGTCCTTGAGAGGAAAAACCATTTGGAGTGGTACTATTATCTTCTTGGTGTGAGTTAAGTGAAGAATGGGATATGAGGACACCCATACTTCTAAATAACTACTTTTGAAAGTTTTTAGTAGCTTCCCTGGTGAAATAACTGCTTGGCAGGCCTTTGAGCATGGAGATAGGCTATGTATGTGTCAGTCAACGTTCTGCACTAATAACTGCTCTGTCTCTTTGTACTTCAACCTGTTTTAACTCTGCTTATGTTTTAAATTTTCTTGATTGCTCGATCCTCTTCTGTACTGATACCATTTGACATTGTTTTTTGGCCCTGAGATTTCCATTTGAACCTTTGTGTCACCTTTGTGACTATAAAACATTAATTCCTTCATCGGTTGTTAAAAACCTATAGACATACGATAAACAAGTTAAGAAATCCATGCAGACTTGGTTAGACTGCTTGCAGAGGCTCTGGGGTGGCGTAGGAGCAGTGAGGAAGAATATGATTGCAACAAAAAATGGATGAAAAACCTGGCAGAGCAGCGAACCAGGTGCTTTGGAGTTTTGGGCGCAAGGATAAACGTGAACCGTTAGATTAGGATGATCAATGGTGGAGATTGTTTAATGAAGCCATTTGGGAGATTGGTGAAATGGTAGGTGAATGAAACAGCGATGTAACATGAACCGTTAGATTAGTATGATCTACGACTGTGATTTAAAGTGAAAATGACGCTGCGGGGAAGGGTAAGCAGTATGGCGGAAAACCGGCAGTGGTTTTCGCAAAATGAAATGGTGGGGAAGTGATTTTAACTTTTGGAATGCGATATAGGTAGGCGTTCGACACGTGGATTTCTGAAACCAATTTTATCACGTAAAAGTTGCACACTGTGGGAAGGACTCAAAAATTACGCGAAAATGATCGTCGACCGTTGGATTGGAGACTCCAGATCCAATGGTACGGGTTGAACGCAATGGATGAAGAGCTACGGGGTGAAATGTATGCGGGGCCCATGTTGGAGAAGGCTTCATGACGTAATATCAAGGTTTAAACAGAATAGTCATAGAAAATGACCCTTAGTGTTAAAGTGAAAAAACTTACGCATGGGCAAATACAAAGGAAAAACGGGAAATTGAGAGGAAGCGAGGGCGTTGGTGGTGGGACCGGGAGTACGGAGGAAAGATCGGCGAGTTAAATGTCGGCCGTCGGATCATGATAGAGATCAACAGTAAAGATTAAATATGGGTCGATGATGACTGAACAGAGCACGAGGCGATCTCAGTCGTTGGTTCTTGTGGATTCGACGGCTGAGATAAAATCGGGAATCAACATCGGAGGAAACAAGGAAAAGGGATTAAGTATTCGTGTGTTGCCGATGCGATGGAGCGATGCAACGTGGGCCGTCCGATATGAAGAGAGCTCGATGGTGGAGATTAAATCGGAGCTTAGGATGGTGGAGGCTTATGCGATAGAAGGGCGCGATGCGATGAAACGTTGGCCGTTGGATCTGGTGGAATGAACGGCTGGGATTTAATCGGGGATCGCACATCGAAGGTTAAAAAGCGAACAGGACTTTGGATTTGCGATGTGCTATTAAGCACTGACCGTCGGATCAGACGAGACACCAACGGTCAGGATTGAATCGGAGGGTGTAATGATAGAGGACTATGGGCAGAGTGCGATTGAATCCTAGCCGTTGGTTCTTGTGGATTCAACGGTCCAGATCAAATCGCCGGCACGAGTGATGAGTGAGGTGGAGAACCAATGGAGCGACGTGATGGAGCGCTGGCTATTGGATCTGAAAAGATTGATGGTGGAGATTTGATCAGCAACTAGTGGAAAAGGGAATGGAACATGTGAAGCGTGATTGAATCCTGGCCGTTGGTTCTTATGGATTCAACGGTCAGGATTAAATCGGCGATCGGAGGAGAAGGGGTCATCACATTAGAAGATTTTGGAAGAACAAAGGAAAAATCAAGAAAAGGAAGCCCCGATTGTGATTAGCGATAAGGGCTAGCGCCTGGTTATGACTCCGGGTTACATGCGGAAAAAGGGGTTAGGGCCAAGGCCGAAAGGGGCTTAAGGCCTTAGTGTAAAAGTGAATATTTTCAAGGATTTCAAAGGGTTTTTTTTTTAGGAAAATGGAGGTTCTGATAGGGGTAAAGATGGGATTTTAAACCTCATAAAGGGATTTCACAAGGCTTGAAGGGGATTTGAGGCCTTTGGAGGCTAAATGGAGGGTTAAAAGATGGAAAGAAAGCTTTATGAAAATGAAGGGAAATAAGTGGACATGGGCAGTTTTAGTGGCCTTTGGAAGAACTTTCTTTGGTGAATCAACATGGCTTCAAGATGGAAACAACAGTGAAGATGAACCTCCAGGATAGGAAAAACATAAGACTTCAAGGATGATATATTTTCAAAGGAAATAAATCTCTTGAAGGCTTCAACACAAATTTAGCCACCCTTTAGCATACCAGAATTTATAGGTGGCTAACATCTTGGACCATCTCCACGAATGGTGGCATTGTCATAGTTTGTGCAAAGCCAAACTTGGAGATCAAGTTCTATTAGACCTATTCCTTAAAACTCTCACCGCAAAGATTTCGAAAGATATGGTGCAAAAAAGCCATATCCGAAGAGGATGCCATAAGTAAGGCCCAACATCTTGAGGTGATCTATACACAGTCAGGGTATATTTACAATATCCTACCGAATGCCCCAAACTCTATAGACAGTTTAATTGGGTCATTGACCCAAAGTCACCCAAGCAGCAGCGTTCAATAGCCTGGTTACATGTATGATTCTACCCAGAATGTACCGCAAGCCGGCAACCAAATTCATCACATGCCTCCATAAAATTTGACCAGTAGAGCGTCGTCGTATCACTATCAGCATGAAGGACCCTATCCTCCAGCTCAGGGGACCCAGTATGCAGATATACATGATGATGGAAGAGCTCCTACCCAACAGCCATTTACAAACCAGGGACTACATTATTCTCAGTCCCCAGCACAAGACCCGCCCATGCAGAATAATGCATAGGTGAACTTTGTGCAACCCTCAAAAAACCAATTGTGCCAACCATATAACCAGGAGAATCCAAATTATCCTCCTAATGTGGTTAAGAAAAAAGGGAAAAACAAGCCTAAAGGAAATCCTAGATAGGGGGGAAATAATCAACAACTCCCTCCGTGATCTCAGGCTAGAGGCAACTCCAACCGAAATCAAAATTAGGAGCCAAACAACTCCCAAAGGCACAACAAAAGGCTACCTCTCTGAACAAACCACTCTTGTTCGATCTGTGGTGAGTACTGCCATTACACTCACCACAATCCCGACCTCCCTGAGCTGAGAAAGCTACAGAATAACCATGGACAAGGGGGATCCTCCTAGTAGCCAACAGTCATGTAGGAGCCCTTCCCCCATCAAGGGACAGTTAGCAATTAGCAACAAACTCCCGACGACTCCAGAAAACACAGCTATGAAATCTACATGACTAGCGAGGTATTTTTTTTTCAAACAAGTAATCGAAATTATGACACCCCACCAAACACCAACACATCAGGGGCTAGTACCAATGCACCAACAACACCTTTTACCATATCAAATATTCCTATTAAACAATGCCAAAGATGGCTAAGGGATCAATTAGGTGAGCAGGAAACTATTCCAAAGCAGCTCGTAGCTATAGCATTATGGATTATCTAGCTCAATCTCCCACTGCTATGTTAGCTTTGGAGGTATTACAGTCATGCCCAAAGCAATGGAAATCCTTACTTTCTGCATTAGGCACTATCAACCCTGTCGATACACGCCAAATGGCTTTTGATTTAAACAAAGCCACTCCTTGGCTTCCTTCAATGGTCGCCTTTCAGATACCAATGTTGGTCCAAAACATTACCATTCACCGACGTATCAACAATGAGGGTGCATCCACATGCATCATGTCAAAGAACGTTTGGCAGAAGTTAGGGTCTCCTGAACTAAAGTCATTAGACATCATGCTTAGAGCATATGATGGTCGCCCTTCAGCCCCCTTCGTTCTCTACCAAAACGTCTCATTATTCTTAGCCAGAAATATGGTCCTTATAAACATTAAAGTCTTGGACGCCCAGTTAGGCTACAATATACTCCTTTGTCAGAGTTATATGTACACCATGTCAGATGTAGCCTCCTACGTCTTCCGAACTATGATGTTCCCCCATGAGGACCACATCATTACTATCAACCAATTGATGCATAGCGAAAAGCGGCCTCTAACAAATACCAACGTCATTCTACCCTACGTAGACACATCTATGGACGTGCTTTCATGGTACTAAGAATATGGTCTCGACTAATTCAAACTGTCATCCATCCTAGGATTGTTCCTAGGAGATCCCCCTATTATACATCAGTCATCACCTGATGTCACAGGGGCTCTGGTGTGCATGATGTCCACATCAAGTGCTGAAGCTAGTCATGACACGAGCAGGAGAAGTAATGACACCGATTCCTTGGAAATGACAGCCTCTCTAACCTACGTCATTTCCCAAACCCCTTTCCTCTACCCCCAAGCTGGTTTCGTATCCCATCAGGTCTTGGCCACTGTGGTGTTACCAAACATATCTTTTGCAATACCAGTTTGGTACCTCATCCCCCCTACTAGGACAGGAGCCACACACATCACCGCCACAAGGTTAAATCCCCTCAGTCCCGAGGAGGCCCCGCCCATTGAGGAAACAGTCGAAAACACCCCTGTAAAGGAAATTTCCATTGCAAAACTGATGATTACGGCTAAGAAAATTGAGAGAAGAGGAAAGAAGCTGGAGACTCCCACCACACAATGGGAATCACTAGGTTGTGCCATATGTGGTGTAGTAGGACACCCGAACCACATCTACTTAGAACAGGACAAATTAAAACCACTCCTTATTTATGAGGCAGACATCGCGACACCGCAGTCTCACAAAAAGGAACTTGCCACCAAAATTAAAGGCAAATCATTGCGTACCAATCACGCATGCGCTATCTGCAGCAATTATGGACACTATACCCATCATTTCCTAGAAATATTGTGATATAGGGACGCCTTACACGCCATCGAGTGGTCCTACCAAGAGGATCCCTCCACCCAGTCCTCTAGAGATGAACCTCGCACAATCTCGTACCTGCAGGAGGAACGACAGTCACCAGAAATACTCCCATCCATCCCCCCGCCTCCCATCGATCGTTGTGTACTCTGTAACGAGCGCGATCATTTCATCATCGATTGCCTCGTGCTAAAAATGTTCCGGCAATGGTATCCAGCTCATGTAGTCTATCAAACTGACATGAACATCCAGTATTCATGCCAAATATGTAGGGACAATCACTCAGTGCGCCATTTCCACTACATACCCAGATTCCACGCAGCACTAGCTTGCATGCAATCAACCATAGTCTGCCTCTCCTGAGAAGATGGCATAGACTCGGAATATATGAATAGCTCGACAACCCAGGAAGATGTGTCAAGCAGATCCATCTTCTTCCTTTCAGCTAAAAAGCGACCAATCAGGGAACCCTTATTTTCCCCAAACCACTCTCTACAGAGAAGGCCAACATGCGTGTTATGTAATATTTCCAATCATGTGGTTGCCACGTGCCTTGACTTAGAAGCACTACGTAGCTGGTACCCTGTCAGGCCACCAACTGAGCATGACGGGACCCCCATATCTAGGCTATTTTTCCTATTATGTCAGGGCAATGATTCTAAACAGCGCTATACCTATATCCCATGAGTTCTTCCTCTAATTGATATGATCCATACATTAGAGAAGAAAGAACATGATCTCCTCAAAGGGTATAGAAAGTATATCACTCCTAGGCCAGCCACCCCGCACCCACATAGGCGTGATTGGAAAACTAGAAAGGCACACCAACCAAGCATGACCCAAGCCCAACCTAGGATAACATTCGAACTATGTGACCTGATTGAAAACCACGTCAATCAGTGCAAAGAACTGAAGCACCTCGCAAAAAATTTTCTCATAGTCTCGTCTCTTCCACAGAGACTTCTCTCCAACCAAGAGAAAATCACGCGTACTCATTTCCGAATTTGTTCACACTTTCACCATAGAATAAAATGTGAGCGTATCCCCAAGCTAAGAGTGGCAAGAGCAGCATTGAGTCTACACTCCCCAAAAAAGTAAGATACACCCAAGCCAACGACACAGAAATGGAAGTAGAATACCTCATTTTCTACAACTGATCCTTTCCAAGCATCCATATCTGGGACAAAGAGTAGTGTTGATTCTCACACAATCTACTCAGTTGGAACAGTGGTACCATGCACCATTTTCACTGGCCATAACCATGAACCAGAGGCATTCCCGCTAATGGAAACATTCAGGCACCTCTACGCTAGGCACAATTTCCACCAACGAGAAATTGACCATCCTAATAGGGGACCCAACCTTGCGCTTATGCAAACTCCCATTACGGAAATTCTTCCCCCACCAAACATCAATGACGTGATACACCATACACGGTTTGTATCATCATATATTGGAAATAGGACTGCAGCTGCCCCCACATCCCAGGATTCCCACCTTGTTCCTGTCGCAAAAAACCAGGGCTTTGTGCGCTTTTGCATCGATTTCCACAAGATCCTAAATTTGCATGCCGCCATCAAACTCCTCGATGATACCTAGCCTCTAGAACAGTGCCTAGTCCAACTAGAGCTTGTCGAAAAAATCCGATGACAGTCACTGCAACACAACGAGGCCCACAAGAAAAGGGTAAAAGCATCATTCGACTGCCACATCAACCCTCGCTCATTCACCGAGGAAGAACTAGTCCTTCGCTACGATGTTGCAAAAGAGGCCCTAGGACCAGGAAAGTTTGAAACCTTGAGGAAAGGACCCTACATCATAAAACATTTCCTCCTCAAGGGGGCATACATCGTGACTGAACTGGATGGGACATGCCTCAGCAACCCTGTCAACAGCCTTTACCTCAAGAAATTCTACCTATAAGGGCCAAGAAGGCCCTACCCTAGAGTCAACGTACACAAACCCAACCACTGTAAATTTTTGACCAAAAGACTTGTTACAAAATGTGCTCGAGTGTCACCATGGATTACCAACCCAACCCTTACTTCGGATTTGTTGATGAAGCATCAAGATGGTCTCAAAGTTTAGCAGCAGCTGCCTGGATTATCTATCACCCTGATCGATCACCACTCTGCGCCAATGGTGTGTGCATCGATTCGGCAAAAAACAATTAGGCAGAATATGACACCCTTATTGGACTCATGTGCGACACCCTCCATCAAGGCATATGCTATATGCATAGCTACCTCGATTTCCAGTTAGTAGTGTTGCACTTAAAACAAACATTTGAGATATGAGATTCACATCTATTTAGAAAATATTTGCATGCAAAAATATTAAGAAGACAATTTGACTGCATTACATTCACACGTGTACCAAGGAGTCATAACCAAATATTTGATTGCATAGCTAACAATATTCTAAACTAGAATGCATCTCGGATAAACCATCATACATAAAAAAAAAACACAAAAAACATACATATCCATCAGCATAACATAATCCATAAGCAAAAACAAGGGGCACACCATGTAGAGCCACAAAACAAATATCTCTCATATATATATCACAACGTATGTGTTTGAGTACAAAAATAGTATCTCTGACCCATCGGTTAGCCCAAAAAGATACACATAAAATTCGTCAAAAGTAGGGGAAGCATTCTCATAATGGGTGCTTTACCCATGTACAAAATGACTCTAGAGCGGTGGTCCCCCAAGTGAGGAACCTGGACCCACTGTTGCTCTCAATACCACAACTGGAGCTATCGTCCAAACCAAGACCGCCACTCGACGTAAAAATGGTTGATAGCCCCTCTCCCGGGCCATCAAGGTTTCCAACCATACATCCTCAAGGTCATCTAAATAGCCTCGAGTTGGCATCCCTTGGGTTAAGCAGTCAACTCGATCCTAGGCATCCTCTAGAACCAACACTTGCTCGGTCAGCTCAGCAACACGAGCCTCTGTTTCATTAGCATGAGCTTTCTCATCTGCAGTCTCAGCGGCAGCTAAGCTACTACCCTCCCTTGAGGGGCCAGCCTCACCACCAGGTTCCCCACCCTGAGGATGTACAGGAACTCCTCTCGACCCTGCAAGAGCCCCCCGAGGTCTCTAAATCAGATCATGCCCAACCAACCGAGCCATAGGACAACCAACCTCGCCAACATCTACAAGAGTAACCAAATCTCTGTTAGGGTCATCATGATACACATATAAACATAAATGCTCAAATAAATGCAGAAAATGTGAAAGACATAACTGATGGCCCCCAAGCATACCCAGGAGGAAGACCCATGACTGGATCCCCCCGGAAGCCCATCCCTGCATAAGGGAATGGCAGGAACATATGTGGGTTGGCCTCAAACTAGGCCTGCGTGGTGGAGTTCCGGTAATGCCCCACCCTACCCCCACCTCGTCGAGGCATCACGAGAGCCCATCTCCTCATATGAGGCTCTCATGGCCCGCTAGCAGGCATTGCCACCATCAGCCTCAGTAGCACCACCCACTCATACATAATGCTATGTAAAATGCTAGCATAAGTAAATAGCTTTGATCCATCCTGAACCTTGTGAAATTGTGCCAGCATCCCATCATAACAAAAACAGGTGAAATCGAAGAAGTGCCCGACCCTCAGCTGACGCAAGACACCAACTTGCAGACCCGATGCTCGATGTGGAGCTAACGACCTCGCCAGTTACACAAGCACCGCCAAAGCACACCGCTCAACCAGATTTTTCACCATGGAAATAGATATGCACCCCTCCGTAAGGGGCGCCACACCACAGTGACATGCACAAAACTGATCAAGATCCACCCTCCCAGAAAGAAGTGGATACCGTAGTGCCTCACCCTGAGGTAGCAGCCTGGTCACAAAGTAGATATCCATCTGAAGATGGATAGTGAGGTCACACCCATGTAGCACAAACACCTTGCGCCACCTATTCCAGCACTGGATCAAGTAGCGTAGAAGTTGATCCTCTGACCGAAGAAGGTCATTCTCCATGAATTTCAGGAGACCCCATCGCACCAACCGTTGGCGCGCCTAACCGTCAGCAGTTAAAGCAGTACAGAGCTTGGGCCAATCCCACTCCCTGCACAACATCCTTTCATCAAAATAGGAGCACATCATTAGCATAAAAAGCCAAAAACAGGAAACATTTCCAAAAAAAATTCCTCGGATTTCCATGCGCTTGTCCCTCAGACAAGTGCGAGGAAGGTGTGCATGTTCCTCTCACAGGCGCGCTAAAGGCGCACCCAGAATTTGTACAGGCGCGCCTTTTACATGCAAAAGCTTCATTTTGCACGCAAAAGGCATGCTAGAAACTTGATCGCCCACGCAATCAAGGGTATAGCTGGCTCAGAATCCATACAAACAATTATTGTACGAACCTCGACACTCACAGACTGAAAAAATTAAAATTTTGGATGTGATGGAGTTTACCTAGCCATAAAATCGCTAATCCTAGGTGCTCAGGTTGATTGCAATGGCAAGAACTGCTCCACAGAATCCTCTGACCTCTCAATACTCAACAGAAACAAATGAATTGAATTGAGCCATATTCGCCTATATGTCGCCCTTTTCAGAAAATTTGGAGGACCATAACGAGAGCTCAAAAAGCCCAATCATCGGATTGAAAGAAACACTGTGATCAACACTCCATAATTCCCAAGGACAGTGCCACACATTCAGACCCCCGAAAAAATAATTTTCAGTGCCGGCAGGTATGCCATCTCTCATATTCTTTTTAAAATCACATGTATTTCAATAATTGTATAATGAAGATGCTTTCACTTGGGGTAGTTGTTTTTGCAGGTAGTATGCAAACCATTCACAACTCTATCCACTAAAAGTTCCAGAGCAGATATCATTCTACCCCTAGCATGATAGAGTCCCAGAAAAACTCTGCATATCCTGACATAATTTCTCCATAAGAAATTAACCATAGGTTCCACACACCCAACCATGTTTATCATCACCTCACCTTGCACATGATAAGCATCTTCGTTGGTCAGTAGAGCCTCCCCCCCCCACCCCAATGGTGCTCATCACCCACAGTAGACCATATATCACAACAATAGTGATTCCATGGCCATACCACCTTAGTCCGGGAAGCACCTCATGCCCATTCACTCACTACACATCAGGTCAAGTTTTACCATATCACAATAAAACCTCTTTCCCGGATGACCAGGTTGTGCAAGAAAATTGAAAACACACTACTGCGCCTCGCATTTGACCTACCATACCTCCATCAGCATAACCCATGTACAAAATTTTCCATCTGCTTCATCAACCTCACACATGAGACCAACCAATGGGGCCCCCACCCTCATAAAAACACCTTCCTCACATCATCAGTGAGTGAAAAAATTCATGTTTAGGGGCACCCATCTCTGTTTTTTGTACAAACCAAACCCCATTATTTTATTCTTTTGGTGAGTGTACAAAGACCACAAACGACGTACTACATCCCCCACCCATCCATTCATTTTTTCTCCCATGGTAGTAGTCCCTCATCACCCTTGGTCAAAGTATCACACCCACACGCAAAAGCCACCATGACATTCATAACCATTTTTTACCCACCCTAGAAATCCTACCGACTCCAGGGATTTTTCCATCGTAAATAGTTATGACTACTGCTAAGCTTCTTTTTATACTCCGACCTTGGGCCACCGAATCCCCATCATCAGTTTTCAGTCACCCCTCGGCATCATGCCTATGTTAAACCCATCACATCCAGGATCCTAACCCTCCATATTAGTGTCCCCCTTGTTCAGTTGAGGCTCCCTTTTTGTCGACATCAACGCCTCTTTTCCAAAAAGGAAGCGGTACCTTGGATCGCCCCCCTCCATAAAAGGGACATCCTTGGGTGGCACTGTAGGAGACACTCATTTCCCACAAATGACATCGATCCTCCTGACATTCAACTACAACACAAGCTTTCATGTCAGGATGGTATCATACCTTACAACTATTGCACTTTGATCAAATTCGTCGAAGACCCGTGCCTTTATAAGTGTCTCTTTCAGCAATGCTTACACGGGAGGTCCCAACCAGAACCTATGTGTACAATGCACATTCATATGCCATACCAATTTTACGCATATGGATACTACTTTCCACCTATTTTCAAAGAAAAAACGTCCCTGAGGGCATCACTAGTCGTCATCATCAACCAACAGATCACTACCATACTAGTGACATAGACAGAATCTTCATCTCCCAAATAGATTTGTTTAACTAGCCAAAGCATCATGAGCATGGGACATGCCCGCCTCGTAGAAAATTTGTATATATTGTATTATACCATTGCTTGTGGGGATCCCACAGGATATGGTCACTCTTCGATCCAGTGCAGGGTGTCTCCAATTCCGAGCTACACGCAGGTCCCTCTCTCTCTCCCACACAGTATACAAAAAAAAACTATAATGTATTTTGGCTATACAGATCTTCATAGACCTCACACATTAGGGGGCAATTGTTATCACTAGAAAATCGTACAAGCAAAGGTGACATTATTTAATGTCAAGCAGAAGGATTTACAAGGTTGAAAGACATTAGAGAATCTAAAAGTATTTAAAAATCTCTAAGGTCTGAAAGGAAAAATCAAATTGCACAGAAGAAGAACCACTCAAATTTTCCTATGCGTGCAAATATCTTTGATAAACGCACGTTTGCGCTTTTTACTCAAAAAAATGCGCAATCCTAGGAGTGGCAGAAGTCACTTTCCGAGACCATAAGGCACACTCCAGGACATTGATTCCATACTTGAAGCCGCCTACGGACAACCACCCAAGCCTCCTTAGGACATCAAGGGAGCACATAATGGAATAAATGTGGCACACAATGGAATCACCCTCCTCTCTTGGGTCACCATCCACAATGTACCAAGAGAGGGAAGGAGGATTTGAATTCTCCTATAAAAGTCCACCAAGAGATGAACAATATGAGAGCACATTGTTATGCTGGCCAGAATTTCCCCAAGCAATACCAGCAGTGTGTGATTTGGAGAAAAGATATAGGGGACTCAGTTGTTGGCCATCCAACAACTCCAATCCACCATAGTAGAGAGAGGGAGACTTTGCGCCAAGGTAGCTCGAAAGTAAAGACATCCTTGCATTGGGACTTAGAACCCCTAGTTCTAAGTGCCCCTTGGCAAGTGGGTTAAAGTTTCATTCTCATTTCCTACCAGCACTCAATAAGAGGGGACGTAAGCACCGTCGTTTGGATTATTGAAGTTATTTGACTCTATTTAGATCTTTTGTGTTATTTGTTTTAGCTTTAGTTTAGTTTTTATGTTTGAATATGCATGCTATTTGTCTATCTAGTATGTTTATGTTTTAGCATGTTCCACTAACTTGCTTGAATCCATATATTTTCTACTTGCGACCAATAAGTTAAGAGGGAAAACCACACCCCTTAAGTTGGTGTGATTTCGTACATTCGTGCACCAAACACACTAACACAATGATTACAAAATTTGCAATGTTTATCTATTTTCTTCCCTTTGTTTTTAGTTGCCTTATCAGTTTTGTGAGTTTATTTTTCAGTTTTCGGCTGAAATTGCTTAAGACCCTTGTTTGGTTTAGGACCATACTTTTTAGGATAATTCTTCTTGGGATTATTTTGATATGGTTGTTGTTGGGTTGCTAAGGCTTTCTTAGAAGTGTTTCCAGAAGTGATAAGACCAATGTGTAAGATTTTTTCCTATTCTCTTATCAAGGAATCACAAAAGGCATCAAAAGAGGGGTTCTTGTAGGTTGTTCCTTGAGAAATGATGGATTCTCTAGTGGAATGTAAGATGGAAACAAATACAAAGTATGCAGGACCAAGCTTAGGAAGAATGGAATATATGAGGCTACCATCCTCCTTTTTGACCTTACAACCTTCTAAAAGAAGTCTAAGGGTCTTGAATTTGGACAAAAAGTCTTCAATAGAGGAGAAATTATTGGGGTCCAAAGTAAGCAACTCATTTTCAAGCTAGTGGGCCCTGATTTCATTTTGAATGCCAAAAACAATATTTATATTTTTCAGGGCTTCATCAGGGGTGTCAATTTCAAGGATATGAAATCGAAGATATTGAGCAATGGACATTCCTATCAACCCTCGTGCTTTATCTTGTTTATTTTCTCATTTACCGAATTTATCTCCATCGATAGGTTTAGTTTCTTGTCCTGTGGCTATTCTATAAAGCCCTTTACTTCAAAGTAAATCTACCATGTGAGGTAGCCATTGGAAATAATTAGTGATGTTAAGAATAACTAGGCATGCACTTTCCTTTTAAAAAAAAAATGAAGTTGAAAAGAGATGAAACTAACTGCTCCAACGGAAAGATCTCGAAAACTTAGAATGATTAAAAAAAGGCTCAAAAAATTATTTCCATATGAAGAAGTTATGCCTTTTTGAAAAAAAGTGTTGTAGATGCCGAATAGTTACGGGAACGGTTTTAAATTTGATGATGAAGTTCTACTTTAAAAAAAAAATTCCCTCCCCCCCCTCCCTTTAACAAAAATCTTTTTACAAAAAGAAGCTTGAGAAAGGGACTTGAACCCTAGACCTCTATTCTCATAAAATAACTTCACACCAAGTGAACTATTAAAAGGATTCTATAATTGTTTGAAAGGAGGAAGGGTTTTTTTATTATTTATTATTTATTATTTATTTTTTTATATTTTTTTACTCTTCGGTGTGCGTGCTTTTTCCTACAAAAAAACACAAAATTCATGCACAAAAAAATGAAATGCAAGCCTTACGGCAAAACATTATATTTTTGGTTAGCCTTACTGGAAACTATCCTTTTTTCGTTATTTCTGATTTCTCAAGATCGCACAAAGACACGAGGAAAGAGCATATGTAGCAAAAAAAATCCCTTCTTCTTGTTTCTGATTTGCTGAGATCGCACCCAATGCAGATCAAAGAGCATACAGAGGGACGAGGGTATAGATCTGGCAAATAAATAAAAACTATAAACTAAAATAAATAGAGGGAACTGAAATAAGCAGAAATATTAACAAATATAACTGCAAAAAAGATACTTTATACCTATAGATATAAACTGACATAACTTGGGCAACCATAAACCTTTTCGCATGAAACGAAAGGGATTCCTCACTGCAACAAATGCTCCGGAAACAACAGAGTAGTTTTCCAGGCCCGAAAAAGTTCAGAAATAGGAGATCTAGAAAATGACAGTCGCATGCAGTCAAACCAGCTTTGATTTGGATCAACAATGGATGCGGCCCTCAAAATAGCTTTGATACCATGTAGGAATTTACAGGGTAAGTTCCTTATATCAAATACCAAAGGTCACCGCTCACAAACAGATCACAAATCAGTACACCAGTATATCACGTGGTTAAAACCATCGAAGAGGGAAACAGTCCACAGCATGAGCCAACACGGCCACTTCAGGCAATTTATTAATATAAAAAGAAATTTTACATATTTTTCTCCCATAAACAGTTACTGGACAAATGACCCTCCATGCTCTTTAAATAGAGATCATGGACCAATCGGGTTTTAACCACGTGATATACTGGTGTACTGATTTTTGATCTGTTTGTGAGCGGTGACCTTTGGTGTTTTATTTAAGGAAATTACCCTCTAAATTCGTACATGACAATCAGTTTACGAACCACCCAGGTAAGTTTGGAAAGCATTGGTTAGGGTTGTATATTGTGAAGGAGATCACTAATGGAGGTGTGGTGTGCTTAGCCACGTTGCACAACGAGAGTCTTCTCGGGTACATCAACGGAAGCTGACTGAAGCCGTATAGGGATAACCCTATGCCTACCAAATGACTATATGTCTGCAGAAATGAAATCCACTTGTCTACATGTTGCGCAAAGGATATACGAAGGCAGGTGTGACATGCGCGCAGAGGTTGTGCACGACAGAAAAAATAGCCATTGGAACATTAACTCTAGGTGCAAAATTGATTTTACCATTGGAGGGAGCGGGTTTTTTGTAGTTAATAAGGAGATCTTATGGGATTTTTTACCATTTTTACGGGGATAAGGTGCCATTAATGAAGTTTCAACCATTTTTACCATGGATCGCCTATAAAAGTGAGGAAGTGAGTCGCATTTTGTTACTTTGATGTTTGAGTGAATTGCGCCCTGTAATTATCTCTGTGAACTATATGTCTGGCCGTGAGACCCCCACATCTAACGTGAGTAACCCTGAATTTATCTTCAAGCCCATAATGACAACCACTAACCCCATTGCTGAGAGTGTGCAGTCTAAGGAGTACTTTGTGTCGCTTACAGCATCTACTAAACCAAGCTCCGATGACATACATGAAGTTGTCCCTAAAGTGCAGGAGTTGTGTCCATGCCTACCAAAAGGAAGGGCAAGACAACGAAGGGATCATCCTCAAAGTCACAGGTGTCACCTAGGTATACCACATCCCCGTGCCAACATCAAAACATAGGTCTCCTATAGATGACCCAGTAAAAATACCCATGAGTGCAACTGAGGAGGTCGCGCTCTTCGTCGAGCCCATCTTGTGGCTCCCAAAATATGTAAGGCCGCGTAGGCCCTCTGTGAAGATGCCAAATGATTTGGACACGGTGCGCAATTACCTGTAAATTCCATTGATCCCAAAGGTGGTCACATTCAATGGGGATATGTTTTGGAAGATCCCTGTAATCAAGTTCGATGACTACAACCTGGAAAATGAGAAGACGATCCCCGAGTTGGTGCTAGAATTATACCTTGAGCACATTGTCTACGCTTGAGTCTTGAAAGTAGAGCCCATGCCTTGGGCACATGGGTTGAGTAATGTTGGAATTCTCAATTTGTTGAGGATTCCCCACTTCGGCAGATATCCCATCACAAATATATGTGTGCGCCAGCTGCTGGCTTTGGTGCATGATGGGTGCCTTTGGATCAAGAGCAGAATTACAATTGATGTCGCGCTGATCCACTAGATCACTGACCTGCCAAAGGAAGGGCCCAACCCCATGGCTAATTATGGCAAGATCTAGGAGCTGAAAGTGGCTGTAAAGGCCAAGAAGGACTACAAGGTGGGACGGGACACCAGGGGCTTCCTAGTGCAACAACTTGAGGATCTAGTGGTGCACCTTGGAACCAACTTAGTGATGGGTTGTAAAATGATGCGTAAATGCAAGACTAAGGTGGTCCCTGCGCACGTCATTGCATTGGCCAGGTAGTGCGATAAAGGCATAAGTTTTAACTGGTCGCAATTCCTCTACATTGAGTTCCTGGAGAATGTGTGTGAGGTGCAGGAAAAAAGAAAGAAATTTTGCTATTCATGTTTGCTCCAGTTAATTTCTCTGGTTGCGTGGGAGACACTAGAGAGCATAGTCCTCCTGGATGTCGAACTTGGTGTTTTTGAAGGAGCACGCTATGCTAATCTATGGGAATTCGCAGACCCGAAGTGAGTTATGGAGAATAAGATATTCTGGGTCTTATTTGAGGGAGAATTGGCCACAATAATCCACTCGTGTCTATGGTTTTCCCCATCCACATATGAAAAATACAAAACCATTTTCGACTTCAAGGTGTTAATACACAATGTGCAGATCCGAGTGCGCAAATATCATGTATGGTACAACCTGCCTTATATGGTGAAAAAAGCTGAAATCGACCAGGCCATTGTGACTTGGCCCAATGCATGGAAGACTGGGCTAGGCTCCGCCCAGCCTGTCACGGCCTCAACATCCTGCAAAGAGACAATAGGTGCCACTAAGGAAAAAGAAGTAGAGAAGGCTGCTGAGCAAGAAAAGGAGAAAGAAGTAGAGAAGGAAGTCGAGCCAGAGCTGGACAATGACCTCGGTGGCACAAATGACCAAGATGGTACCGGATTCGAGTCCCCCAGGGGTACCAGGCGTGGCGCTGAAACCCCCAAAGGCGCACGCAAGAAGCGAAAGGGATCCAATATGGGAGGCACGGAGGAAGTCACCCTCATAGAGGATGACTTGGAAAAAATCACAGATGTGGTTGCATCTGCCTCTGAGGATCGATGGACTGTGCTCGAGGACCAGTACAGAGCTACAGTAGAGGCACTGTAGACCGAGTTGCAGGTCCTTCAACTAAAAACCGACAGCATACAAGTGAGCATGACTCAGGTGATGCCGGATCAAGCGAGTTGAGCACCAACATGATTATCAGCACAACAGATAGTCGGATTTGCCCATTCCCTGGAGTTATGGTTATGATGGAATAGTATGCCTTACACACACAGGTCTAGACATGTTCAGAGGTTTGAATCGACCTGTCTATGCTTCCCAATGGGAAGCTGCATGCTATATAGACGATCATCACAGATGAGCTATAGTTTTGCGAGGCACGCATGCACCAACAGCTCATAGAGGTCGAGCAAAAGGTTGCAGTGCGCACAAAAGAGTCTCTACAGGCATAGATAGCTTCGCAGGCAGCAGTATCCCAGCTTTCCGCATTAGAGAATTTGATCGATCGACTTTGTGGTGACCTTCCTAAGGTTGCCATCCCTGCTTATGCTATGCCTCAAGCCAAGGTCAAAGGTCTAGTCGCAGCTTGAAGGTATCCCATTCAGAAGTGCAAGCGGTTAAGGCAGAATTTGAGTAGCAAATCGCGGAGTTACAAGCAAAGCTCCAACCAGAAACTTTGTCGGAAGTGCGACCATAGTTCGTTGCCTTAGTCATGGAGGCTTCATCAAGAATTGCAGCAACAGTCACCAAGGGCACTATACTCCTGGATGCAGCAATGGGCTTGTGGACTTCGGTACAGACTAATCCACTTGTCAAGAAAAAATCGCAAGAACTGAGCGCTAAGTAGCAGACATTCGATGAGTTTCAGGAGGCGCTGACCAAACTTGTGTTTGCTCAGAGAATGGCACGATTTCAAATGAGCCAGATGTTGCACGACAAGGTTGAAGAATTGAGGTCGAAGAAGCACATCTTGACCACCCACATGAAGTCATGGGCAGATGAAGCAATGAAGTTATCACAGGACTTAGATGTTGCTACCAAGAACCAGAGCTAGACATACTAGAGTATCAATTTCGCAGTAGAGGGGCTTACCTCTTAGAAGTTGGTGGATACAGCTCAGAGTGCTGCTGATCAGAGTGTGGGTGTCCTTGCACCCTTCACCGCTGCCATCGAGGAGTTGAAGACCAATATGAAGACCCCAATGCCTCTGTGACTCGGGACGAGTCACAAGATTGTGTTGGGGGACTGTTTGAGCAGGGTCCCTTAGGACTGCATTTTTGGAGTAAATATTAGTATTTTTTTGTAGTTTTGAGACGTGCGTGCTAAGAAATGCACATTCAAGGGGCTTCGGGGCGGGTCAAAGTCCCTTCATGAGTTCTAATGGGCTAAAGGGTAAATCTAGGAGTCTCAAACCATGGTTTGCAGACCTTAGTATGAGCGTAGGCTAAGGTATATGTAGAACTCTAGATCGAGTTAGATAAGGTAGTTTTATGGAAGTTTTATGTATGTTTTGATGAATAATTGAGCTCTGAAGCAGATCTGTGTAAGTGTCTCTGTCTAAAAGGATCCGGTTAACTACGTGCACGGAGAGTACGAACCCCACTCGCTGTGTGCGTGGGTAGATCTGAAGGATTGTATGGGGTTTTGCAAACTGTTGATGTATAAAGACACATTTTGATAAGCTCTGTGTACCAAAAGCATCTGTGACTTACTTTATGTTATGTTTATGCATATGATTTATGTTTATCGCATTAGATTTATATTATATGTGATTAGATCGGTTGCATACTTGTTTCACTATTGACATTAATGTTAATTGCATAGATCTATTGCTTTAAGGACTGAATATCAAATTGTTAGAATAGTTAAAGGGATTGCGGACCTACTGTCTGTGTGCGCACAAAGGATTGATTGGTGATAATTAACCTATGGTTTCTGGTGTGCAAGTTATTTTGTGTATTAAAACAGATCTGAAGCCACCAACTTCATTTAATTCTCCCTCAGGATGTGGAAACCTGGTTCCAGCACCCCCCCCAAACTGCTTTGGGTGAGACTTTGGCCTACACAGGCAGGTCATTGCCGAAAGGGCTAGTAGTAAGAGGGTTTTGTTGGTTACGTGCTAACTATGAACCTGGGTTAGGACCCCTCAAACCAACAACTGGTATGAGAACTCTCTTACATATTTATTTTGGACTGAAATTTCTTGTCTTCTCTTCTGAAGGACCTTGTAGACAAAATCATCCATTATTCTGATGCTTTCCTTCATAGTGACTTCTGACCCAATATTGAAGTAGCGTTTTAATTTCCAAGAAATATCAACACAATTCCACAAAAGCATAACATTTACAGTATCAAAATCCTCTGCAAAATATGCCTCCTCTCCAAATTTGGCATTTGATAAGTTGTTGATCTCCACCATGAAGCCCAGTTTGTAGATTGCATCCATTGTTGATTTTAGTATAAGGCCCGACTGGCATTTATCCCTATGAAATTGTGATTCTGCGCCATACTATTTTTACATAGAGTATTCACACAAGGATATATAAAGAAATACAGAGAAATTTATGTGAAACAAAAAATTCATCCTAGGGACATGCCCTCTAGCAATAGCTTGTAATCCAATCCATCACATGGATAATAATTGCAAACCCAATAGGGCACTAAGGGATGATTATGATTTTGACTATTGAGTGCATGAAGTAGTGTAGCATACACAACCTTTGATGAACAAAATTTGTCACTCAATTATGAAATTCTTTACAGTAGATCTCATGTTATTCCAAAATATTTGTAGAAACATGAAGTGAGCAAGCTTGACAGTGATATCAGAGACTTGTTTGGAGGGTTTGAACTCGATGTTGATGCTTGAAAGCTCCTATTGAGTTTGGATACTTTTGAAGGGCACTCCTATTGCTAGTAGACTCGCCATGCGCCCCACAGAACCACACCTCGTTGCACCTACCTATTAAGATCAGTGATGAAGGGCACACGCAGAGCAGGTAATTCGCAACTAACTTCCCCAACTATGCCCACTGATTGGATGTTGTGCTACAGGGTATGAGCCACAAATGACTTTCACAACACAGGATAAATGCGAAGGAGGGGCTCTGGTTTGTTGCACTGGTTTTGTTAATAGATTATTTCTATGCTTTATATTTGATTATCTATTTTTTTTTAGTAAGTTCAAATTAAAAATTTCGGTTCCTTATGAGATAATGTTGAGTGAAACAAGAGTAGCTCCCATCGATGCAATTGCTATGGTGCGTCTTATAAGGTATCTAAAAATAATTGAGCAAATGGGAGGAGGTAAATGGCCAAAAGTTATCTTCAATGAAGGCATGAGCGAAAGAAAGAAATCATGGATGAGACAAAACAATAAATGGATGCAAAAATAGAATATTTACCTCAATGCATGTCCCACAAATAGCAAGGAGTTAAAGAATTTTGTTATGGAGAAGTTTTATAAGCATATATGGGAAAAAAGTTGGGTAGAAAGAAGAATTACTATGTGTTAGCCCCCCTATGAAATTTTTTACAAGCAAAACGGAGGGCTAAGATTGTTGTTGAGCCTTCAAGGAATGCATTTCCTCTGAAAACGCATCATCCTCGAAGCCTCCTCTTGTCTTTTGTCCTTTGATGAAATCCCCTCTGCTGATTTCCATCATAAAGCCTCTCTGTTTGTGAAGAAATGCCCAAAGGCCTCCTTTCTCCCTTATTTCACCCTCACCTAGCCTCTTTTTTATTCCCCCTTGTCTTCCCTTCTATTTCCCTTTTTACCCTCCTAAACCTCCCAAAATCCCCTTAAAATTCTACCCTTACCTTTTGTTTAGCCATTTTCCCCTTTCCCTCTCTATCGTTCCCTTCCTTGGCCTTCAAATTCCTTTTAAATGGGCCAAACCCCACTTTTAAACCATATAATAGGGCTTAGCCCCTTTATCGCAAGCCCCAACCACTTCCCCACATATGCCCGATACCCAAAGACCAAGCTCTTATGCTTTAAGCGCCAATCGCATCGGAGGAATGGAGCGGAACATTTAAACTCCTTTGTAAACACCGAAAAACTCTGATGCGATTGTTCTATTCAATAAGGACCGCGACGTGTTCTCCACCGTCGATTTGTCTCTCATATCTGATGGCGGAGCGCTAATCGTTTCTCCCCGCTTGATCGCAATCAGAACTTGTTATGTGTCACCCCTGTTCTCCCCCACCCCAGGTCGTTACCCAGGCAATCCCTACTATTGATTTTCCCAAGATCCTACGACTCGCTAATCGCTTCGTCGCAATTTGCGGCACTCAATCGCATCCCTCTTCGCACCCCAGATTGCGATTGCTCGATCAAATCAATCCTAGTCATCCATCTCCCAGCTAATGCGACGGCGAAGCGCCTTCATAAATCGCCCGATCGCGATCGCAAGCCTAAAGTCCAACTCCCGATTGCAATCCCCAGGTGCATCGTAGTCGTCCTTTCCCCTCGGATCCGACGGTCATCGCACTAATGGCTCCATTCCTGCGATCGCCGGTCGCGAGTCTCCCCCTCGATTCAAGTTCTTGGAGTTTAATCTCGTCGAGTCGAGTCGAGTCAATGATCCAACGGCTATTGCTTGTCCCCGCTAATCGCAATCGGAAGTTTCAATGTATGTCACCTTTGTCCCCCTCCGATTGCGATTTCCTGATTTCATCCCGACTGTCCATCCTCCCCTTGATCTAACGGTCAAGATTTGATTGCCCTCCGCCCCGCTGGGTCCCACATCCAAGGCTCCGCTCCCTTGTTTGTTGGTGATTTCCTTTGTAATTCTCCCAAAGTTAATTGTTGGGCTTTTACACTATTAATCATTTCTCCGCCACTTCGCATTCTTTCCATTGTTTCTCCACTGTTCTGCCACCATTCCTCCGCCTCCGCGGCATTTTCTCCGCCACCCCTGCCCAGGTTTTAAACAGTTCATTTTATCGTGCAGATAGCATAGAGAGGCCATTACAGCCGCCAGCACAGCAGCAGAGACGGATTTAAGGGATTTAAGCCTGAAATTGGAGATTTAAAGTGTTAATCCCATGTTCAAAGGATTAAGGATCAACCTGAAGACTAATGAGCGCACCAGCAAGTCATAAATGCGCTACCTAACAGCAGAACGTGTTTTCTCTAGAGGTACACCTTCCTATAGCAATTTCCATGCCGCCTCGAGCCCATAAGCCATTAATTTCCCTGACAGAGCTTCATTAAAGACTGTTTGGTCAGTAGTTATGGAGGTATAGAGAGACCCGCAGACTGTAAACCAGTTAACCAGATTCAGAAGGCAGCGCAGAATTCTAGACCGCCGTAAGGATTTAAAGAACATATCAGAGGTCAATCTTGGCCTGGCAGAGTCTCCCAGAGCAGATGACAGAGTACACACAGCACTGAATATTGCCATTAAGCAGCATGGGCGTGAACACTTCCGCCTTGCTGTCTTAATGAGGCTCATTTAATTTGTATCTACCCTTGTTATTCTCATTCTCCTATAAGAATTCCCCGAGAACATAATGAAAAGGTGGTTGTTGTTTAGTTGTTCGGCTGTTGCTGTTAGAGGGATTCAGTTTGACTGTTAGAAAAGCCTTGGGAGGGAGTTACAGAGTAGCTTGTATGTAATAGGCTGGGAGGAGAAGTCTGGACTGTATTAGCCATTGAGCTTATTGTACATGACTGGTTTTGCATCAATTAATGAAAGCACATTTCACAGAATCCTGGTCTATTACTATTGGTGATGTTTTTCCTAACTCTGTTTATTACATTTTCATACTGTGTCATGTTCTTCTAGTAGGCAACAGAAGTATAGCATAGGATTCACCCTTGTTAGGTGCCCTATGTTCCTGCTCTCCCTACCTTTAATGTTTTCTACTTTATGTGTATCTGAGAGTGAATTCATGTGGTTTAACCAGTGCAGTGGATGTTATTGCCTGTTGGCTGATGTATGAACTTAGGGGTTTGCTGCTTGGATGTTTCTTTGTCAAACTTATCTTTGTTTTTCCCCTTGGAGTTGCTAAAGCAGACCTAGAGTTAAATGACCTCTGGTCTGATCTATAAGCAACCCCTTTGTCCCTTTCTGAGAGCTTCCTTTGAGTATGTCCAAGCAGGTCTGGAGTTAAATGACCTCTGACCTGATCTATAGACAAAAATTTGGTTGTCTCTCCTTCTTTCACCTTCAGTCCTTAATGTTCCATACCATCATCTATCTAAAAGATCCTTTGGTATAGATGACTTTCCCTTTGAAAGCCTTGGCTAGTGGCTGCAAGTAATTCTCCTTTCATGACTCCATAGCCCAATGGATGGCACTCTCTTGACCTATCCTCTTTGCTGAAATATCCTGTTGCCTTGTTCCTTCCCTCCCAAAACCTTCTTAGCCTATGATCCCATAACCAACCCAGCAACCAACCAACCAAATCATTTAAAACCCCCCTTTGTGCTTCATAACTAGCCTAACATCTCATCTTGAGCTTCAAAGATACATCATTCTTTGCTTTAATGGAGAGATCCCTCTCCGGGTCCAGGAGGGCTAGATCCTAGGGCCCAAAAGTGGTTCTAATGTTGTCTCATCTTTTGGTCTCGCCAATCTGGCCAAAATGTGGGAACCCCAACACTATGTTCAGAAATTCAACCCCACTTGTGATATCCAGCAAAACCAGTATATAGGAACTAGCATTCCGTGGAGAGAAAATATTCTTATTTCTCAATGAATAATTAATTCACATCAACTTCAATGTGAAAGGAGACGGTGGAAGAGACCTAAAGAAGCTTGGGAAGCACGGTTGTGTACTTTTTGTACTTCTGGGGTAGTGGAATCAGAAAAACATTTCATTTTGGAATGTGATGCTTTCAGAGACATCAGGGATAGTTATGGCAGTATATTAGCATCAATTATGTGGCATTGTCTTTTCAGTAAGGGGAATTTTAGAAAGTTGGGTCAACTCATCATCAATTTGAGTAAGAAAATGATTGAATTGTAGAAGACAAAAAACAAGGCGGTTGATAGTCCCATAGACTATTTTTAGTCTCATGGATGTTAAGATATCATTCATTTGAATTGTAACTATAATACTAATCTTCAATCTGATAGTTGAATCTATTTCAATCGTCCAACACCAAAACTAATGATCCACTACTACACAGGTGACATGGGAGTAATCATATTTCTTACACTCAAATTCACCTAAAAATTAAATATTTGAATTTAAATTTATAGATAATATTGTTTATATAAATAATTTTAATTATAAACAAACTTTTATTTTTTTTAACTTTTTATTTTTTTTTAATTTTAATTTTTAAAGAATTTAAATATAAATATTTGGATTTGAATTTATATATAATATTGTTTATATAAATAATTTTAATTATAAACAAACTTTTGTTTTTTTAACTTCTATTTTTTTAATTTTAATTTTTAAAGAATTTAAATATAATTGAAATAAATTTATATTTTAAAATAAGTAATTAAATAAATATAAAACCGAAAATAAAAATAAAGTTGTCCCAAAATTTTAATGCTGCGGTCACGTGATAAAACTCAACACAATAAAGAAAGGAGTTGTCTATCGAGCCCGTGAAATAGCCCGGACGGCAGAAAACTGCCGGAATCTGGTCAACTAAAACTCACAAAATCAGCTGCTTCGAGTGTTTGAAATCCATTTTTGATGCTGGAAATGGATTCAGCACTATCAAAAACCTTTAAGACACTCAAAATACTAAATTTTAACAACTGTAAACAAGATTTACTCTGTTGTTAAAACAAGAGCCACTGCCACTGTGGAAAATAGATTCGACCACTGCTGAAAAGGGAAGATTGCATATCATTGATAATATTTAGATATATTTTTAATTTAACCTGTGAATATTGATTACTGAGTGATGGCTTCCTTTCTTTTGTTAAAAGTCAGTACTCAAATTATGATGTGCTCCATGTTAGGAACGATTTTTAAAACCTATGTAATACAGCGAGTATAGCATTGAACTCAAACTGTGAACATACTACCAGGAACATGACATTGTTATTAGTGTTAAATTTATAAATATAATCATTGATTATTGCTTCATGCTATTAAATTTAGAAACATAATCATTAATTATGGCTAAGCAATATGTCTGAGATAAAATCAAAAAAGGGTAGCGGATATTGAAATATAAAATTTAAATATTCTTGATTCAGGACAGCGCGGGTCTAGCTCGTTTACCAGAAAGCACAACAGAAAACAGTGCAGTTGGGTTCCCTATAGGCTAGGGACACTCCCATTAAAAACCATAATCCAAGGCATAATCAATAGGTTTGAGATAAAAACAAAAAAGGGTGGAGGATATTTAAATATAAAATTTAAATATTTTTTTATTGCGCCGAGAGGCGCATCTACAGCCCAGTGTGACCCCGATGTCAGGTGGGTCACGTCCTCATATAAAATGTCGGCTTAAATTTTAAATTAAAAAAAAAAAAAAAAAAAATCTCATTGTGCTAGAACATATATCAAATTCTAATACAATTATGTATTATTTATATAATTTGAATGGATAGTAAATTATATACGTGAATTTGAATGGATCATAAATTTACCTTTAACAAAAAAAATTTACCACATTGAATTTCCAAATTAAGTAAAATTTTAAACATATTTACTCTTTACTAAAGTCAATACCATTTCCTAAATCAAAGGAAAAGAGTTAATTCAACACAAACAATCAAAATCCAAAATATTTTAATATTTCTTTTAATTAAATATTTGTAAAATGAATTTATGCTTACTCCAGAGCTATGGTAAATAAATAAAAAAATATATAAACTAGATGTATGGTAAATAAATAAATATTCTTTTTATATTTATTCCATAAAACTTTTTATAATTAAAAAAAAATTAAAAAGAGGTTTTATTTAGATGAAGCGTATGGGAGGAATACCATGGGACAAATTAATATTGATACCATGGGCCAAATACCATGGGTAAATAAATAAATATAAAAGAGGTATAAACAAGTATGATAAATAAATAAATAAATATAAAATAGATATAAAAAGGTATGGTAAATAAATAAATATAAAAGAGGCATAAAGAGGTAAGGTAAATAAATAACAATATATCAAATAGGATTATAAATAAAAATCTAATTATATAACAAGCCTATGGGCCAAATACCATAGTAAAGAAAAAGGGTATGGTAAATAAATAAAAATATAAATAAACTAGAGGTATGGTAAGTAAATAAAACCTCTTTTCATATTTACTCCATAATCTTCTTTATATTTACGAATATTTATGTTCATTAGTTTACATAACTAAGAAGAAATAGAGAGAGAGAGTGATAAGGGAGAGATGGAGAGAGAGTGTGTATGTTTAGGGGTGAGATAAAGAGACAAAGTAAGATGTATGGAAAGAAGGGGGGGAGAGAAGAAGTGAGAAGGAGAGAGGGAGGGATATAGTAATGTAGTTGGAGAGAGAGAGGGGTGGAAAGAGAGAGAGAAAGAAAGGGATGGGGGAAGAGAGAGGATTAGAGAGAGAGAGAGAGAGAGAGATATGGGGGAAGAGAGAGGGTTGGAGGGAAAAGAGAGAGAGGGAGGTGGGAGATAAAGGGAGAGAGAGGAAGGATGAGAAAGAGGAGGAGAGTGATGGGGAAGAGAGAGTATTGGAGAGAGAGAGAGAGAGAGAGAGAGAGATCAGGGAAGAGAGAGGGATTTAGGGGGGAGAGAGAGAGAGAGGAAGGACAAGAGAGAGGAGGAGAGAGGGATCGATAAGAGAGATGGAGTTGGAGGGGGAGAGATGTAGGAAATAATAAATATAGAAAGTGAGAAAGGGATAGAGAGAAGGAGTGACAAGGGAGAGACAGAGAGAGAGCGTGTATGTTTGGGGCTGAGATAAAGAGACAAATAAGGAGAGATGGAGATAAGGGGGGAGAAGGAGATATAAGGAGAGAGGGAGGGATATAGTAACATAGTTGGTGGGTGAAGAGAGAGAGAGAGATGGGAGAGAAAGGGAAAGAGAGGAAGGAAGAGAGAGGATGTGAGAGAGTGGAGAGAGGGAGGGAAAGAGAGATGGACTTGGAGGGGAAGGAGGAGAGAGGTAAGAAGAAATAAATAGAGAGAGAAAGGTGGAGAGAGAGAGAGTGAGTGATTGATAAGGAAGATGGAGAGAGAGGGAGAGAGGGGGAAGATAGAGATATAGATGGAAGGTGAAGAGAGGGAAGAAGAGAGAGATGGGGAGAGGAGGGGATTGACAAAGAGATTGATATATATGGATTGCGAGAGTGTGTGTGTTTAGGGGGGTGAGATAGAGATACATAAAAGAAGAGATGGAGGGGGATATAGATGATGGAGGGTGGAGAAAGGGAAGAATATTTATCACACTAGATTGATTGATATAAGTGGAGATGGTGATTTATAATCCTCTTTGATTATTTTCACTATATGCATCGATTTTAGTGTAGATATTTATTTCTAATGATATTTGATTACTTGCACTAGATGCATTGATTTTAGTGTAGGTGGTGATTTCTAATACAATTTGATTTCTTGCACTGAATTTGTTGATTTCAATTTAGATGTTGATTTATAATTATATTTGATTACTTGGACTAGATGAATTGGTTTCAATGTAGATGATTTCTAATCCTATTTGATTGTTTGCACTAAATGCATTGATTTCAGTGTAGATGGCGATTTCTAATCCTATTTGATTTATTTGAGTAAATGCATTGATTTCAGTGTAGATGTTGGTTTCTAGAAAGAGAGAGAGAGAGAGAGAGAGAGAGTGATAAGGAAGATGGAGAGAGAGGGAGAGAGGACAAAAGGAGGAAAGAGAGATATTAATGGCGGAGAGGGAGAGAAGGGGAATATAGAGATATAGATGGAAGGTGAAGAGAGGGAAGAAGAGAGAGATGGGGAGAGGGGGTGATTGAAAAAGAGATTGATATATATGGAGTACAAGAGTGAGTGTGCTTAGGGGGGTGAGATAGAGAGACAACAAAGAATAGATGGAGGGAGATATAGATATGGATGGAGGGTGGAGAGAGGGAGGAATATTTCTTGCACTAGATGGATTGATATAAGTGAAGATGGTGATTTCTAATCCTATTTGATTATTTGCACTAGATGCATCGATTTTAGTGTAGATATTTATTTCTAATGATATTTGATTACTTGCACTAGATGCATTGATTTCAGTGTAGGTGGTGATTTCTAATACAATTTGATTGCTTGCACTGAATGTGTTGATTTCAATTTAGATGTTGATTAATAATTATATTTGATTACTTGCACTAGATGACTTAATTTCAATGTAGATGATTTCTAATCCTATTTGATTGTTTGCACTAAATGCATTTATTTCAGTGTAGATGGCGATTTCTAATCCTATTTTATTTCTTTGAGTAAATGCATTGATTTCAGTGTAGATGTTGGTTCCTAGAGAGAGAGAGAGTGAGTGATAAGGAAGATGGAGAGAGAGAGAGAGAGAGAGGAAAAAAGAAGGAAAGAGAGATATTAGCGGGGGAGAGGAAGAGAAGGGGAAGAGAGGGAAGAAGATAGAGATGGGGAGAGAGGGTGATCGACAAAGAGAATGATATATATGGAGTGCAAGAGCGTGTGTGTTTAGGGGGGTGAGATAGAGACAAAAAAAAGAGATGGATGGGGATATAGATATGGATGGAGGGTGGAGAGAGGGAAGAATATTTTTTGCACTAGATGGATTGATTTAAATGGAGATGGTGATTTATAATCCTATTTGATTATTTGCACTAGATGCATCGATTTTAGTGTAGATATTTATTTCTAATGATATATTATTACTTGCACTAGATGCATTGATTTCAGTGTAGGTGATGATTCCTAATACTATTTGATTGCTTGCACTAGATGTGTTGATTTCAATTTAGACGTCGATTTATAATTATATTTGATTGCTTGCACTAGATGCATTGATTTCAATGTAGATTATTCCAAATACTATTTGATTGTTTGCGCTAAATGCATTTATTTCAATGTAGATGGCGATTTCTAATCCTATTTGATTGCTTTGAGTAAATGCATTGATTTCAGTGTAGATGTTGGTTTCTAATCTTATTTGATTGATTGCATTAGCTGCATTGATTTCAACGTAGAAGTTATTTTCTAATCTTATTTGATTGCTTGCATTAAATGCATTGATTTCAATGTATATGTTGATTTATGATTTGATGTAATTGGATATATGATGGTACGCTAATATTAAAGTGATTGGATTAACAATATGCATTGATTTTAGTGTAAGCACAAAAAGTTATTAACAATGTAGATTGATTTTTGTGTTATATTAATTTAAGCGATTAATATTGGAGAGCAAGAGAGACAAGGTATCATGTTTACTACAACAAATCGAGCTAAAGATTTAAATGGTTTACGATTTAAATTTTCTTTTTCAAATAATCGATATGAAAATATAACAAAACTAACAAGGGAGGAAATAAGAATAGTAGAAGAAAATAGTTTGAGATTGATTGTAACATGAGTACGTTCTTATTATTCACATTTTCTATCTTTCAACACTATTATTGTCACTTTTCATTTAAAAAAAATATTTCATCATTTTTCATCATTATAGTTATTAACAATAATTATCATCTCAACGAACCGAGGTAACTAAGAAAATTTAAAATTAAAATGACCAAGTCAATCTCATAAATATTTAGCATATTTAAAATGATTATATTAATATTTGATATATTTACATATTACTGATAAAATTAATCATATCTTTGATAGATTTTCCTTGGTAGCACACGACTGAAACGAGCCTAGATCCATCTTACATCTCAAAAATATACAAAATTTTTAATAATCTGAAAAATGTGACGTTGATGCCTCCGACTGGAACCAGCCTAGATCCATCTAACTCTGGATCTATCATGCACCGAGAGGGATCAAATCTCTCGAGGTGCAAACCTTTCCTCAAGTTTTGCACTCAAAAAATAGGTTTGCAGCTCGAGAGATTTGATCCCTCTCGGCGCATGATATATCCAGAGTTAGATGGATCTAGGCTGGTTATTCAGAACAGCGCGGGTCTAGCTCGTTTACCAGAAAGCACAACAGACAACCGTGCGGCTGGGTTCCCTACAAGCTAGGGACACTCCCATTAAAAACCATAATCCAAGTTAAGGACAAGTTAATTGTATACACTAATAAATTACTGCCAGTGAGCGTGTTAATTATTCAGTCCACAAAAGACATGCATCAACAAAGGCGAGAGAAAGCCAGTTGTTGGATAAATAAAATTAGCAGCTCCGATTAAAAACCATAATCCAAGTATTTTTAGTCTCGTGGACGTTAAGATATCATTCATTTGAATTGTAACTATAATACTAATCTTCAATTTGATAGTTGAATCTATTTCAATCCTCTAACACCAAAACTAATGATCCACTACTGCACAGGTGACATGGGAGTAATCATATTTCTTACACTCAAATTCACCTAAAAATTAAATATTTGAATTTAAATATTTGGATAATATTGTTTATATAAATAATTTTAATTATAAACAAACTTTTATTTTTTTAACTTTTTATTTTTTTTAATTTTAATTTTTTGAAGAATTTAAATATAAATATTTGGATTTGAATTTATATATAATATTGTTTATATAAATCATTTTAATTATAAACAAAATTTTGTTTCTTTAACTTTTATTTTTTTAATTTTAATTTTTAAAGAATTAAAATATAATTGAAATAAATTTATATTTTAAAATAAGTAAATAAATAAATATAAAACCGAAAATAAAAATAAAGTTGTCCCAAAATTTTAATGATGTGGTCACCCTTTCAACCCACAACGTGATAAAACTCAACACAATAAAGAAAGGAGTTGTCTACAGAGCCCGTGAAATAGCTAGGATGGCAGAAAATTGCCGGAATCCGGTCAACTAAAACTCACAAAATCAGTTGCTTCGAGTGTTTGGAATCTATTTTCGATGCTGGAAATGGATTCAGTACTATCAAAAACCTTTAAGGCACTCAAAATACTAAATTTTAACAACTGTAAACAAGATTTACTCTGTGGACAGCGCGGGTCTAGCTCGTTTACCAGAAAGCACAACAGACAACAGTGCAGCTGGGTTCCCTAAAACCATAATCCAAGGCATAATCAATAGGTCTGAGATAAAAACAAAAAAGAGTGGAGGATATTTAAATATAAAATTTAAATATTTTTTATTCAGGACAGCGCGGGTCTAGCTCGTTTACCAGAAAGCACAACAGAGAACAGTGCAGCTGGGTTCCCTAAAACCATAATCCAAGGTAAGGACAAGTTAATTGTATGCACTAATAAATTATGGCCAGTGAGCTTGTTAATTATTCAGTCCACAAAAGACGTGCTTCAGCAAAGGCGAGGGAAAGCCAGTTGTTGGATAAATAAAATTAGCAGCTCCGATTAAAAACCATAATCCAAGGTAAGGACAAGTTAATTGTATGTACTAATAAATTATGCCAGTGAGCTTGTTAATTATTCAGTCTACAGAAGAAGACGTGCTTCAACAAAGGCGAGGGAAAGCGGGTTGTTGGATAAATAAAATTTGTTGCTTCATGTAGAAGCCTAAATTTTGATACGAGTGAGCTCGTTAATTATTCAGTCCATACAACACGTGCTTCAGCAAAGGCTGTTGGAATATTTAAAATTCCAGAACAATAATGGAGAATAAAATTCCCCCTCTTCAACACAGAGAAGATATTAAAAATTTCTTCACTGGAAACAGAGTTTTCACTCTAAAAACTATTTCATTAAACTTCAAAAACTTGGTTACAAAATCTCTTTTGACTGAGGGAATACACAAGAACTTTGACTGCTTCAAAACACAGTGCAAAACAAAACTCACACTCTAAAATTTCACTCTCTCTGTGCATTTACAACTCACTGCTGTGTATTGAAAAATTACTCTGTCTCTCAGAAAAAATGAATGCACTGTTGCGCCATTCAAAATTCTGTTTTACACTTCTGTTGTGTGTAAAAATAAAACTTACAATACATCAGTGCACACAGACCTTTTCATCTATTTTATATGCCACAACACTTTTACAATATATATATAAAAAACTATTTTAAAATAAAACTTATTTTAAAACCTTAAAACAGAAATCGTGCGCCTATACCATATGAGGTATATATATGGTGTAATGTTTTAAATAAAAAAAATATATAAAAAACATAAACCAAAAAAGGCCCACGGCCTCCCTTTTGAAAGCATTCATCTTATATATATATGTAAAACATATATATTAAAACCAACGGACTGTTCGCACGATTTTTTTTTAAACAAACATTAAAGGAGCTTTGACCACATAATGAACCGGAGGCCAAACAAAAATTAAACCCTCCTTCAATCAATTTCGGGTGCCAAAAAAATTTGCTGACGTCATAAAAAATGTGACGCGAAATTTCTTTTAAATCCGGCTTATGAATTTTCCGCGTCCGATTTTGGGCAGCCGTACGGACGGCTAAGTGTGACGCGAAATTAAATTAATGCTGCCTCAATAAAATTCAGGTCCGGGTTTGCGATTAAATTTTCTCCGTAAAAAATACAGCGCTAAAGTTGACTGATCAACCAAAATGGAAAGTGGCTCTCAGCAAGTTTTTTCATTTTCCGATCTTGACTGATCACTGGAAATGGAAGGCGGCTGCCTGTACTATGGACGGCTGAAAGTAATTTTCAACACTCCCCTTATTTTCAGCTGCTGGGTTATCAGTCATACCCAGACATTTCCTCAAAAATTCAAAACTCTTCTACCCCAATGGCTTGGTCAGAATGTCTGCAAACTGCTCCTGAGTTCTGCAGTGTTCCAAAACAATTTCACCATTGTTTACCAATTCTTTGATGTAATGAAACTTTGTGTCAATGTGTTTCGTTCTCTTGTGAAACACAGAATTCTTCGATAATGCAATAGCTGAGCTATTGTCACAATAAATCACTGTTCCTTTTACTTGCTCTTGGCACAAACTTCTTAACATCCTCCTCATCCAAATTGCTTGACAAGCTGCTGTTGTGGCTGCCACATATTCTGCCTCTGCTGTAGACAATGCTACAATGGGCTGTTTTTTAGAAGCCCATGAAATGGCTCCTGAACCCATGTGAAAAACATAACCGGAAGTGCTCTTCCGATCATCTACACTTCCAGCCCAATCACTGTCAATGTATCCAACTAAATCTGAATTTTCTGAAGCAGTATATAAAATACCAAACCTTTTTGTACCTTTAACATACCTCAGAATTCTCTTCGCTGTCTGCCAATGTGCATCCTTTGGCTTCTCCATGAATCTGGAAATCAAACTAACAGCATGCATTATGTCGGGCCTAGTTGCAGTGAAATACATGAGGCTACCAACTATGCTCTTATACAAACTAGGATCAAAATCCTTGCTCTGTCCTCTCTGCTGAGTTTTAATCCCATCACTGTGGGAGTGGTCGCTGCTTTGCTCTCCTGCATATTAAATCTTTACAGCACTTCATTAACATATTTTGCCTGTGAGATAAAAATCTCATTTTCATCTTGTTCTACTTCTATTCCTAAGAAGTATTTCAACAAACCCATGTCAATCATTTCAAATTCTTCTTTCATGACTGTTTTAAAATTTTCAATAAGGTAATCATCATTACATGTGAAAATAACATCATCAACATATAAAACTACAATCAACATTTTACCATCATTTTCTTTGATGTAGAGGGTGGGTTCTCCCTCACACTTTTCAAATCCATTTTCCAGTAGATAGGAATATATTCTACTGTACCATGCTCTTGGTGCTTGCTTCAGCCCATAAAGAGCTTTCTTCAACTTGCACACTTTGTGCTCTTGGCCTTTCTTTTCATAGCCGAGAGGTTGTTCAATGTAAACCTCTTCCATTAACACTCCATTTAGGAATGTTGACTTCACATCCATTTGGTAAACTTTCCACTTGTTTTGTACTGCTATGGACAACACTGCTCTCGTAGTTTCCATTCTAGCAACCGGTGCGAAAGTTTCCTCATAATCTATCCCATGCTTCTGCTTATACCCTTTGACAACAAGCCTTGTCTTGTGTCTCTCTATTTTGCCTTCAGCATTATTCTTGGTCTTGTAGACCCATTTAACTCCAATGACATCTTTATCTTTTGGGAGTTCAACCAAATCCCATGTCTTGTTTCTTTCTATGGCATTAATCTTCTCATCCATAGCTTCTATCCATTTCTTATCCTTAATAGCTTCTTCGAAATGAACGAGATCATCAACATGACAATATAAAGCAAACAAAGGATTGATGCCATCATTTGCTGCCTCTTGTGTATAAATGTCATTCAAATTTCTGAACTTCTTACCTCTTTCATTTGATGTACAAATGCTTGAAGAAGCACTTGAATTTCCTCCTTGTGGTGTGTTTGGAAAAGAACTCTCATTTCTCCTCAAGGGTGTCTCTTGCTGCCCTTGTGTTGGTGCTGTTCTTTGGGGATGTATTTCAACCAATTCATCATCATCTTCATCATGAGATAAACAGTGTTTAACAGTCACTGTTTTCTCTATGCTTCCATCCCAAGCTTCCTCCTCAATAAACTGAACATCTCTGCTCACAATAAACTTCTTGGTGGATGGGTTGTATAACCTGTAGGCCTTGGATTCCTCACTGTATCTAATGAAAATACATTTCTCCCCCTTGTTTTCCAACTTCTTCCTTAGCTAATCCGGTATGTGTGCATAAGCCACACATCCAAAAACCTTCACGTGTGTGACACCTTGCTTTGTGCCACTCCATGCCTCTTCTGGCACTTTGTTCATCACTGCTTTTGTAGGGCACCTATTCAAAATGTATACTGCACAATGTACAGCTTTAGCCCAATAATCATTAGGCAAATGCTTTGCCTTTAACATACTCCTCACCATGTCCATTATGGTTCTATTCTTCCTTTCGGCTACTCCATTTTGCTGCGGAGTATATCTTGTTGTAAACTGCTTTTGAATACCATTTTCTCTACAAAAACGTAGAAAATCTTTAGAGATATACTCATCTCCTCTATCAGTCCTTAGGACTTTTATGTGCAGCCCACTTTGGTTTTCCACAAGTACTTTGAAATTGCAAAATTTTTCAAACACTTCACTTTTATTTTTCAAAAAGTAAACCCAAGTTTTTCTTGTAAAATCATCTATGAATGTTAACATGTAGTGGCTGCTAGCAAGCGATGGAGTTTGCATCGGTCCACACAAATATGAGTGGACAATCTCTAAGGGTGCCTTTGCCCTTATGCTTTTCCCGGAAGGAAAACTTTCTCTGTGTTGTTTCCCCAAGATACAACCTTCACAAAGGTTGTCCGGCTTCTCTATCAATGGTAAACCTCTTACCATTCCTTTTTTGTTCAACAAATTAAGACCTCCAAAGTTGAGATGTCCAAATCTCAAGTGCCACAACCAATTTTCATCTTTTGGTTCGCTTTGGATAGCCTCTTTTGCCACTGCTGCTATCTTTTCTTCATTCTTCAAATATGCTCTCATTCTAAGAGGGAACATCCTGTTCCTTGTCATTTTTACTTCAGCAATACATTTTTTGCTAGGTGGTTTGTCCATGATGGTACAAACATCATCTTCAAAAAATACATTGTACCCCTTTTAAACAAGTTGTCCAATACTTAAGAGGTTACACTTCATTCCTGGAACATAATAAACATCTGCTATGGATTTTTTTGCACCTTTCCTTGTTAAAACATTTACATTTCCTTTTCCCATAACAGACACTTTACTATCAGTCCCTAGTGTGACTTGTGACTTTACACTCTCATCTAGCATAGAAAACATTGCTAAGTTTACTGTCATATGGTTACTACAACCGGAGTCTAGAAACCATAAATCCTCATTCTTTTCTTCAGCCATATTACAAGCCAAAAACAAATTATCTTGGCTGAGATTTTCTCTAGTGAAATTTGCACTAGTTCTACTTCCCATATCATGTTGCTTCTTTCTACATTCATTAGCATAATGACCATATTTTTTACAATAGTGACATTGGACATTGGACTTATCATACTTCTGTCTTTGAGCATTCTGCTGACCACTCTGCTGGCTGCTGCCTTGGCCTTGATGCTGATTTGGATTGCTGCCCCTTCCTTGAGCATTTACTAGACTGTTCCTTCCACCTCTGTTTTGGCTTCTGCCTCTTCCTCTTTTGTTTCCTCTGCCTTTCCCTCTTCCTCTTCCGAAAGACATCTGGGTCTTAAAGGCATGTTCCAGAGATGAGTTTTCACTCCTACCCAATCTCTGCTCATGAGTCATCAGTGATGCATGTAGCTCATCCACTGTGAACTTTGTGAGATCTTTAGTCTCCTCTATGGTGGTGACAATCACATCAAATCTTGAGGGTAGACTCAAGAGTTTTTCCACAATCCTTTTCTCTTCAAGAGTCTCTCCATGAGATCTTATTTGTGTGACCATTCCAATCACATGAGTGAAGAATGAGTCAATAGTATCTGACTCTTTCATACAGAGAGTCTCGAAGTCTCTCCTCAGCAACTGAAGTTTTGTTGTCTTCACTTTTTCCATGCCTTGATAGGTTGTCTTGAGAGTTTCCCATGCTTCTCTGGATCTCTTGGCTGCTGCTATCCTTGGAAACACACTCTCATGCACTGCTTGATACAATAATAAGAGAGCCTTAGAGTCTTTCTTCTTATTTCTCTTCAGCAAATCTTTCTCTGCCTGAGTTAAATCTTCAAACTCTTCTCCATTTGCTGGCTCTTCAAAGCCATCCTCAAAAAATTCCCATAAGTCTTGGGAGACAAATAGAGCTCTCATAGTTATTGACCAGTAGTCATAATTTTTCCCATTAAACATTGGGAGATGGATATTTCCCATACCCATACCAATGCTGGCTCCAGCCATTTTGTACTCTTAACTATGATTCAAAAACACTTGACTGTGTATTTAAAATAACTCACTGTTCTGCAACAGTAACACAAAATCTGTATAGAGAAATACCTTTGGATTCTTCTTGACTGAGTCTTCACACTGCTGGAGAAGCTGCTGCAACAAAGAACTCATTTCCTTCAGCTTCTTTGATCTTCAAAGAGCCTGGACTAGCTCCGATAACATGTTGGAATATTTAAAATTCCAAAACAACAATGGAGAATAAAATTCCCCCTCTTCAACACAGAGAAAATATTAAAAATTTCTTCACTGGAGACAGAGTTTTCCCTCTAAAAACTATTTCATTAAACTTCAAAAACTTGGTTACAAAATCTCCTCTGACTGAGGGAATACACAGGAACTTTGACTGCTTCAAAACACAGTGCAAAACAAAACTCACACTCTAAAATTTCACTCTATCTGGGCATTTACAACTCACTGCTGTGTATTGAAAAATTACTCTGTCTCTCAGAAAAAATGAATGCACTGCTGTGCCATTCAAAATTTTGTTTTACACTTCTGCTGTGTGTAAAAATAAAACTTACAATACATTAGTGCACACAGGCCTTTTCATCTATTTTATATGCCACAACACTTTTACAATATATATAAAAAAAAACTATTTTAAAATAAAACTTATTTTAAAACCTTAAAACAGAAATCGTCCGCCTATACCATATGAGGTATATATATGGTGTAATGTTTTAAATAAAAAATATATATAAAAAACATAAACCAAAAAAGGCCCATGGCCTCCCTTTTGAAAGCGTTCATCTTATATATATATGTAAAACATATATATTAAAACCAACGAACTGTTCGCACGATTTTTTTTAAAACAAACATTAAAGGAGCTTTGACCACATAATGAACCGGACGCCAAACAAAAATTAAACCCTCCTTCAATCAATTTCGGGTGCCAAAAAAATTTGCTGACGTCATAAAAAAATATGACGCGAAATTTCTTTTAAATCCGGCTTATGAATTTTCTGCGTCCGATTTTGGGCAGCCATACGGACGGCTGAGTGTGACACAAAATTAAATTAATTCTGCCTCAATAAAATTCAAGTCCGAGTTTGCCATTAAATTTTCTCCGTAAACAATACAGCGCTGAAGTTGACTGATCAACCAAAATGGAAAGCGGCTCTCTGCAAGTTTTTTCATTTTTCGATCTTCACTGATCACTGGAAATGGAAGATGGCTGCCTGTACTATGGATGGTTGAAAGTAATTTTCAACAAAGGCGAGGGAAAGCCAGTTGGATAAATAAAAAATGCAGCTTCATGTGGAAGCCTAAAATTTGCATCTTCATGTCTAAGCCAATTTTTGGAATTTGGTCGTTTTCATGGTAAATCAAATTTGCAAGTTTATGTTACGACCACCAGTGTAATACATGCCAACACCAGTTTATTAAGTTACCAGAAATGTTGAGGGATTCGTGTCTAATCATTATAGTATGCCAGTTTATTAAGTTACCAGAAATGTTGAGGGATTCGTGTCTAATCATTATAGTATGGGACCTCAAATGAGAGACACATGCTTGAGTATTCCATTATCACCATTATCAAAGGCACGCCATGCGTCCACCCTAAACCCCGCTGCCACATTTTGTCCTGTGTCTCATGCAATGCAGGAGAGAGGAAATGGGATGCCCTGAGGAAACCGCCATCTTCTTCTGTTCTGTTCAAGAAGTCTCGCTGCATCAATTTTCTTTGAATCCATTAGTCTTGCACAATAATATAATTTACACGAATATTGCAAGTTCTAGCCCTTCTCAACAACACAATATGGGAAATAAAGTAAGTTTACAGAACAATACTACTCACTACAAAAATTTTCTCTGCAAGTTCTAGCACTTTTGAGCAAGAAAATATGGGAAATAAATTAAGTTTACAAAAATACAAAGGACTGCAAAAACTTTGTCGACGCTGAGCCTCCAACAACCTTTTCCCATTGAAGATCTGCGGAAGTCTCAAAATATTGTTGGTTGTTAAGCTGTTCCTGCATCTATAAACCACAGCTTTAAGTTAGTGTAATGGAAAATAGAAGAGTGCAATGGCGAGGAATCATAACTCTAGTTATATCATCATCACAAAAGATGGAATCGCTGGCAGTACCGACCCATGCTTTTCCAAGCCAAGGATACATCATTTCTTTCAACGCAGCCAAAACATTTTTCAGTGTAAACATTAATACTGTAAGAAGATTTCTTTCTCATTCCAGAAGAACCAACAAAGGATGAGATAGCTATGTTTTAGGGTATTCTTCTCATAGTTTTAATGATTATTTCAAGATCTCTTTGTTTGTATTCTACTGTCATGATTAATGTATGAACATTCAAGTCTCTCTATGTTGTTCATGGATAATTTCAATTCTATGTTAAACCATTCATGAAGCTAAACGGCATGAACCTAAAATTTCTATATCCAGTAACAAGGTTATGATGACTGTATGGAGGTGTAATCCATTCACCTTCTATTTAGTTTCAAAGAAACTTATAAAGTTTCATGTATATTGGCTATTCAAGAGTTGTGTGTGTTAATTTCAATAGTTGCCTGTATCTTTTTTGGACTTTTATCTAAATATTCAATATGTAACTATTTGAATTTTCCATATTTCATTATCATGGATATTATATATAATATTTAGTTATTGGGCAAACTACTGTAAATTTGGTTGTTGATAGGGAATTTCAATTTTATGCAGAATTGTTCATGAAGCCGATATAACGAGAGTCATGGAAGCATGAACACTACTATAAATTTCTTCTTGTTTTCAATAGGTAATTTCAATTTTATGCTAAATCGTTTAAGAAGCTGATATAACGAAGCTGATATATAAAAAGTCATGAAAGTGTGAAAGTGTTCTGCAGACCTTAGGAAACCCTGGCAACACTAATTCAAAAGTTCTATGTTTCATATTTAAATACAGGTAGCAATAGATATGTAGATTTATATGGAGATAGGAATTGCTTCAAATGTGAAAAAATTAACTCGACGTCTCTGCAGTTGGTACCGTTAAACATGAACAAATTTTGGAGAGAAACTAGAAAAACATGCTTGCAATCAAGAAGCTAATATGGAAACAATAAATCCATACATGTTATTCAAGGTAGGGAATTTATACATCTATATTTTGATGAATGTTGCATTAAATGTATATTTAATGCAATTTAGAATGTTCATGCCTTATGCAAAATAAACATGAAAAGGAAAATTAACAGACAAATGAAGCGTACATACCTGGTGATGCAATCTCCATGAAGGCATGCACCTATGGTATAACATTGCAAAAAGAATCCAGTTTATGAGAACAATCTTATCAAGAAATGGTGGTTGAAAATAGTCACATTGCTGGCAATTTTCAGGATGTTGGAGGTAGACGCCATTTCCAGGATGTTGGAGGTAGACAAAAGCATCTGGGCAGCCTTTGGAAATTTTCAGTAGCCTTTGGAAATTTTTACTTTATGAGAACAATCATTTGCAGAATGGCTCTCCAAGGAGCTCAGGGACATTAGTTACAGAAAAAAGCTTAGGGATATTACTTACCAAGAAAGGGTGATCGAAAATAGTCACAGTGCTGGCAAGAAACTTGCCAGATGTTGGAGGTAGACAAAAGCTATGAGAGTTGTAGATGTAGAAAAGCAAGATGTTGGAGGTAAAGAAAAGCTATGGGAACTATAGACGTAGAAAAGCAAGGTGTAGATGTAGAAAAAAACTGGCGGACAAAGGCAAGTGTACATGCAAAAAACCGATGGACTTCGAAATTTGAGAAATTTAAATGTATTAAGAAACTTATGAACCAATTTGACAATACAAACATTAAATGTTGACCGAGTAATGCTACCTCCAAACTAGCATTAATTCAAGTTTGAATGAAATTGAAATCATATCAACCAAAGTTTTTTTTTTGTGAATTTGGTAGTGCCTCTCTTTTTCTATTTATATTTGTAAAGCAGGTTACAAAATTATAAACTTCAGTCTATAGCCTCAACCTGCCCGTAGGAAACCAGGTCTGTTGGCCATCTCAGTGCATGAAAAGCAAACCAAAACTGGAAAAGTTTCATTCTTCTACATCTAGCATGAGCTATCTGTTCTACTACCGAAATATCTACATTCTGGGAAAATAAACTGAGTTCATATAAGGCCGATAATATCATAAAAACACATAATTAAGAAAAGAACTACTCTTCTGATGAAGAGACCAGTGCTGGAGCTTTCAGTGTTGATCCTGGCATGTTGACTTGCTGTAGTTGCTGGAGTTGCTTCTCCATGCGACCAACCCGATCATCCAATCTGCTAATTCTGTCAGTGGCCTGGTATTGAGTGATCTTAATATGTTGCAGCTGATCTTGCATGTGTTGCATCATGTCCAGCAGGCGGAGTTCAGTCTTTGTTGGGTCATGCTCAGCGTGACTGGGATTAATACTCTGAATAGCCTTTGCTAGAGGGCTCTTTAGGATCCAATACGTGTGAATGGTCTGCTGAAATAGCGTGAGTCGACCCATGGTGTTGTCAGGATCGGTGATGAAGTCCAAGATTTCTGCCTCTGTTTCATTATCCTCCGGGTCTGTCTGGATGTCCCGTTCCCATCCTCTAATTTCCTGACGAACAGTTTCGGAGTTCCCCATAACATAGTTGGCTGCCAAATTCTCAAGAATCTCTAAATTTGATTTTCGTCCACGTTTCTTCGGGGTTTGTTCAGACTGGACCTGTTTCCCTTTAGCAGACTGAGCGTTTGACCGACGCTTCCCCATAGTATCTAAACGCCTATATTGCAATACAAACTGACAAGAAAACAGTAAGAGAGAGTGAGCTACGTCTTGGGACCACCCTGCACGAAACCTGTGAATATCGACAGTGCGTCGGGCTGACAAACAAAAAATTGACGAGGGAGGCACTATTGGGCACTGAACCAAATGACTAAGAAAGTGAATGCAAACATTTTGAATATACAAAGAGCCAAAGACCAAGAGCCTTATCTCCCATTTCGCAGACCTGAAACCCTGAGCTAACCTAGCTTGGATGGAATGTAACGGTGCCAAACTCATGCCAAAACTAGTGTTCGGGTTATCAGCATTGACAGGAACAGGAGTGAGCATAGGGTCCCTACGAGGAGCGGGGGTTAGCTGGAAATTCTCACTGTCGAAACCCCTGTACAAAACAAACCAAAAAGACCAAGAATAGAATCGGCTCATATTGTCCCAGTGATCATAATTATGGCACCACCTATAAGCTCCTACCAAACCGCTTGCACTGTTAAGAACCAGGACAATTACCCAACTCCAAGGGTCCCCGACTCTACCCACAGAATGCAATCCTAGCGACCACAAAGTGCGAGACAGGATTAGCCTTACTTTGAACCAATAATTTAGTTGATTTGCAACAGTATGAAAGGAATGGGCATGGAAATTGCAAGGGTCTCGGAAGCATGGTTTTACTGGCTTCGGAGAGGGAGTAACATAACCCATGACCATTAGCAGAACCAAAATCGCCTTATGATGCACTCTCCTAGACAAGACAATCCCAATTACAACCATGAATGTTAGAAGTAAACCAGATACATACCCCGACTGAGTTGAATGGCTGATAGGTTGAAAAATGCTCGGCTTCCTCCTCGGCTGCCTCTAGATGCTTGCATGCAGAGAGCGATGCGTGAACGAATGGAGGGGGGAAGACGAGCCACTTACCTTAACTAAAACATTCCTTCCGCACCTTGACAAGACAGGCTGGCCTGCCTGCAACATTATTAAAGGTCGATCTTTCGTGTACCGCCATAATCTGTAATTCCAATGCGCCATTATGAAATGTAGATGTGCGAAAGACGAGCAACCGCCAGCTTTCATCTCTTATGATGCTCTGCCAGACAGGTGTACACCCCGATCGGGGGGGTCATATTAACCAAAGTTATATTGAAAATATTAAAAATTATGGATCTGACTGGCAATAAAACCTCAAAACATAAACTTTGGAAAAAAAAGTTTTAGACAGAATGTTTCTGTTAAAACATTTGAAGCATTGGTTGTCAACCTAAATTAATGCTAGATCAACGCCAAGCGATCGCTATAGGCCCTTCACCGCCAAAGGCAGACACTAATAAGTCGCTTTAATGCGCATTCATCACGCACAATCTGTTCTGGTCAGAATTCCATGTTAAACACATCTCTCAAATATCAAACATGTATTATACAAAAGCAAAAGTCCATTTCTAACATGTACTATACAAATGCAAAAATGCAGAAGCCTTTCATATTTCTGAACCATTAAAGCACTACAGCACTCATACTAAACAAATGAAAGGGAATTCCATCTCGCAAACACAACATGCAACCTCGCTGGAAGAAAGTCCTCTTCCAAAGAGTTGGAAAACTGAAGTACATATTAAATAGAAGCAGAAATTAGGTCTGAAAAAACAAAGCAAGCAGATCTGATTGGGAGAATTAAGTTGGAGAAAGGGTTTTATTCAGATACCCTGCAAATTCACCCCTTCCAGCTTTCATTCAGATACCCTGCAAATTCATTACTTCCAAGTTTCATTGGCCATTATATCATATAGAGAAGATCTCCAATCAGGGGATTGTTTTTTATTGTATTCTTTCCACTCATCCCACCACACCATGAAGCTGCTTCCTCCCAAGAAAACATCTTGGGAAATGCTGTGAATGTTTACCATCGTGGCCACATCCCTTTCAAACTCTTGAAGATTTGGTAGGCTTTGGTGTTGGCCGTTACTGAGATTTTTCAGGTCTTTTACAGCCTCTTCTACATATGCCCAAAATCTGGAGTTCTCAGTGAGGGATGCGGCCTTTGTGCGGGATCCTCTGGCCCTTGAACTATAACGAGTTATCTCTTTCTCTTCCATCCATTTCTGAAGAACTTTGTGACGATCGGGTCTTTCATCTGGCAGATAGTTGATGTTGCCCTTAGTGCGATAATGATACGCAATATCTAGAGGCTCTACAAGTCTTCTGTATGCAGTGCCAGCATTTATCCACTTGTTTTGGGATTGGAAATCACTTGGCAACTCACGACTCTCCCACATTTCAATAATCTGATCCCAAAATTCCGCGAGCTTTAACCTCCGAACATTAGCCTCGATATCCCTCCTGTCAGTTTGGTTCTTGAAGGCATCATAATATGATGTTGGTTGCTGCCCCTTCTCACAAACCTCTTTGTACCACTCGAGCTCTGCCATATTGCATTGCTTTTCACTTAATATAATTGCTAGCTTATCAAAATTTGCGTAAAGCTTGTTCTCAGTTTCGGCAGCGCTTCGTAAGGCAAGCCCTGCTTCTTCATCCTGCACAAAGATGTCATCAAACCAATCGCAGTGCCTGAAAAGATAATTCGAAACAACCGATAAGGCAATGTTTTATTAAAATTTAGTATCAAAGTCTTACACAATAATAATTAATGGTAGTATAATGAGGTTACTTTTTTAGAAAATAGTGGAAATTCAAGTACAAATTTAGGAAATCTGAGTTATAACTGTCAAGTTTCAGGATTTTGGGTGTCAAAGAGGTTTTTGATGGTGTTAAATTCATTTGCATTATCAAACAAACCATTCAAACACTCTTATTGTCTGAATTTTTAGAAGAAAAAAAATGATCAGATTCTAGCTAAACATAACTTTCCCAGAAAATTTGTCACCTCCAAAATTTTATAAATTAGGAGAAATTTAAGACCAACTGAAAAAATAGGTAAATTAAGTTTAATTTAAATGATTGAAAAAAATATTATATTTCCCAGCTAGAGTTCAATTCTTTGAGATACTATTTAGAAAAGAAAGAAAAAAACAATATAATTTTTTGAGATACTATTTAGACAACAAAGCTAAAAGTCATTATAAGAAATACTCCTCTCAACATATCACATGCCCAAATTGAAAGCATAGCAATGTTTCTCCTAACCACCTAAACTAATCTCAAATCACACAGATCTACATAAATTATTTTAAATGTTAAGAACTTTCATTTTAAGAAGGAAGTAAGTGTTACCTGATCTCCAATTGCAATAGCGTTCAACTGCAATGAGATTCCCATCTCGAAACAGGATTCTGAATTAGAATTCACAATCTCTGTCCCACGTATGGAGTTTTGCATGACATCCTGCAAAACAGAACCATACTCTATGTGCTCTAAAAGGAAGTCCTGGACAATGTTGTCAGAACAAGTTTCTTGGCTTTGCATTGTCAAACGAAGCATCTCTAAAATTGTCTCCGAGTTTGCAACACAAGCTGCACCATTTCTTGAGCAAAACATGTAAGTGCCAAAAGGCTTATATGGGCTGTAATCTGAGCCCCTTACGAATTGACAAAGAGTCTTGTAGGCATCCTGAATAAAATAATGAGATTGATCACTCCTGCCATGGATTACTTTGCCCCACCAAAAAGACAAAAGTGCTCTCAACGGTTCAGCAGTGGACTCAAACGGTGCAAGGAGTATCCGAGGAACAATATCATTCTGGGTAACCACATGACAAAAACGGCCTCCCCAGTTCTCACGGTCTATTGCTTCAACAAGATTCACATCTCCCACCAAAGGGCAACCAACTGTGATACAGAAGGGAGAGCTTTGCCTCAGCCTCTTTTCCAGTACCCATAGTGTGGCCAAAGTTGCAACTGCCCCTCCTAAGGAATGACCCACAAATATAATAGGTTTCAGCTTCCTCTGTTTTGAGTCTGTATAAACCTGCATATGTTTGATGATGCAATTCATCAGCACAATGTTACTTTTCCCTTTTTAAAAAAATTAATATCTAATGAGCGAAGACACAAACCCCTTCTTTTATGAATCGAAGATCAAACAATCCTGAAAGATAAGTTAGTTTACCTTTGCTTGGAAATCTGTATTCTCCATAATATAGTGGAACAACTTGAGAGCTCCCTGATGGACGAGAGCTGGGTGATCACCATTACCCTTGAGTCAAGCGGAGAAGACCGTGTTGTCGGTTTGTATGTTGCATTCTCCATATCCACCTTCTTCCAGAATATATGCAACGCCTTCATACTCATTCAGAATAAAACTCTCTGAGCCGCTTGCAAGAAGTGACTCTTCCCAAGCCTTGGAGAGCATTTCGCAGGAAACAAGAAAAGTTGCAATCTCCTGCCCAGCAGTGAACCTGCAAAAACATTTCTGTAAATTAGGGTGATATGGGCATTCGAGAATGGACACCTCCCAATTCAGATTCGTGCGCATTAATATGTAAAATCTGCATTGTTTTGCAAGAGAGATGGACAATGGACAAGTGATATCTGATTCCTTCTCAGTTCAGATTTATGTGCATTAAATGTATCAGTAGTGCACAACTTTGTAGATCAGGAGATATGAGAAGATAGAGACCAGATTCAAGAAATATACTATAATACCTTCATTACCTAAGATGAAGATTAATTGCATTTTTAATGAAAAATCACTGGATAAGATTGTATACAAGTACACACAGCTTCTAAATAGAATAACTGTGCCCATCACTCTCAAATCAATTAACTTGCCAGAAGCTGCAGCTCAAATGACAAGTTATTGTAACTGCCATTACTGGGCTGAATCAAACTCCTAATACTAAGTAGGACTAAACCATTACTTACCACAGCCCTGTACAAAATCAACGATCGTCATCCCTTTTTCACTTCAGAAACAAACAAAATAGATACAGAGGTTACTACTAGAAAAAAATCAATGTCATGGACACCCTCTAAGATATATAATGTTTTTTCTCTTAAACTGCTCAGTCCAGTCCAAAGGGGCCTTAATTCTACAAGTCTTTCAAAGGCTTACGAAAAAAAGACTTTGAGTAGGTGAAGCAGTCTATATTGTTTCAGTTTAATAGACACTGATGTTATGACTCTTTGGGAGGTCTCAGGCCCTTTCCTTAATAATACCTATAAAAATTCACACCAAAAGAGGGTGAAAACTTAACCCAAACCGTAATTGTTTGATTTGGTCTCAAGCATGATCCCATCAACCCTCAAAAGGCTCTGTTTTAAGCACTACAGAAATCCACAATTTCTCCCTATCCCATCTTAACCACGCTACAAAAGTCCAATCTTCATTTGTAAAGAACGTCCTACTCAAACTCGATTCTTCACCTACCAATCTATTAAAAATTGACACAATGATTTCAACTATGACACACAAAATCCTTTATCAAAATGTAAAGAAACTAGCCATATCCTGCAAAAGGAAAATGAATTTTCAAAGTTATCCTTACAGCGGAGGAGGGAAGTCTGTCTCCATGCTCAGGTATTGCTGCTTGAATTGTTTGACAATGGTGACTGAAATTTCCTTACAGAGACAATGGCTGTTTCTGATATTATATAGGAAAGGGTTGGAGAATATAGTGGATAAACAAAGGGAAGAAAATTCCAAGAATTTGCTTCATTTGTGAATCAAATGAAGGGGTATAAAGTATGCGAAAATCTATGCTGGTCAATACAGACTTTGAATGGGTAGAGAGTCGACGAAAAAGCGTTTGTCACTGTCAGTACAAGTCCTGAGACATCGACACAATCTGAACACGAAACAAAGTGAAAACTATCTGGGTTCTAATTTTTTTTTGAGTTGTTTTTAGTGTGATCTTTTGAAAGTTTTTTTTTGTGGATTTTTTAGGTCTAATTTCTTTATAATTCAGCAGAAATTTATTGAAAACAAAAGTATGATTAAGTTTGATTAGTACCCTAGCATAATGGAAGTTCCTTAAACAAATTTTAGGATTCTGAATCCATATACAATAAAAAAACAATTTAAATAATAAAAATCAAAATTTTATCTCAAAACTAGATTCCGACACCAGAAATTTCAAAATATCTCAAAACAATTCCATTCTTTTTTAATATATGTTTTCTAATAGAACTATGTTTCTCTTTTTTTTTTCCGAAAAGATTTGGAAACATGATTTTTTTATTATTGGTAGAGAGTTGACGAAAATGCGTTTGTCACTCTCATTACAACTTTCGTTGTGCTTTATAAATTTAAGAGACATCGACCCAATGTGAAAACTACCAGAGTGATAAATACTGCTGTATTTATCATCCGAGACATTTTTTGTTTTTTTGTTTTTGCACCAGAGTTTATACAGTTTCATCTTGGTACCATCTGTTGGAATTTTGAGAATTCCAAGTGAAGAGAATAGGCTCTCCTCCTAAACACAGAGAAGTAAAAAAATTGACAGGAGACAGAGTTTCCAGACTTTTAAAACAACTTTTGTTTCTTTCAAAACTATTACTAATTCTTCCTCTTCAGAGAGGGATAACAACAATGGTGACTGCTACAGACACAGTGCACAGAACTCTTTGTCTCTCTCAAAAACAATACTCTGTCTTCACACAGTCAACACACTGTTGTGTGTTTTTTTTCTTTCCGCGCTGCTGTGCGAGAACAATGCAAAAATAACCTTACCACAGGCTCTCAAGCCTTTTGGCTTTTTATATATGCCGTATATATAAAAAAAACTTTACATATATCTATATAAGACTTTAAACAAAGTCTATTTAAAATTAAATACATGCGGGCCCTGCTTTGAACGCACGGTCAAAACATTTAAATTCAATGTATAACACAATCGGGTCCGCGATTTAAACAAACAATCGCACCAAACAAAAGTTCCGATTGCGATTGACCAACCGGATGCGATGGTCATATAAAACATGCCTCATATAGCAATCGGGTCCGAACTTTAAACAAGTGCGATCGGACCTCATTCAAAAATGTTCCGATTGCCGATCAAAAACGGATGCAATTCGACTTATTAACTCCGGCCTATTCCTGGATCGGGTCCGCCACTTTCAATGGTGCAATCGGGCCCAACACTTAAGAGTTTCCGATTGCGATTGGACAACCGGATGCGATTGCCCATTCAACTGTGGCATATAATATCATCGGGTCCGCCATTCCAATCGCAGGACCAAACAACAAAACTCCGATTGCGATTGGATTATCGGATGCGATTGGCGCATAAAATATGGTGTATAATACAATCGGGTCCGGGACTTCAATCGGGAGTCATAACATATTCCCTCCGATTGAGTCTTGCGATTGAAACCAAGCGATTCCATTCAGGTGTCGCCACGTGGTCAAGTGGACCCACGGGCCTCTGCTATACGGGAGGGCGATTTATATATGTTTCGGTTGTATGTTTTATATACAGCCGTTTCATTGCGGAACTCTGCCATATCAACAAGACACTTAGATCTTCGGATCATTTATATTGCGATTGCGATTTGCGATTGAATCGCATCGCATCGCGACTTCACATCTGCAAGACATTTGAGTTATAAAACTTATATGAACCATGATTTGCGATTGCGATTAGATCGCATCGCATCTCATCCTCTTCATCAACAAGACACTGCTTCAAAAAATAACTTTGGTTGTTGAGGGCTTTAAAGCCCGAAATGACTGTCTTAACTCAATCTGCCCCTCCGTAAAGCTAATCTCTGTTCTTCCGTAAACAAAAACGGCTCTGCCCATCACTGAGTTAATTCTTCTACAATCCGTGGCTGCGGCCTATCAGGAGTAAATTCATCTCCATTCTTCTTCAATGCAGAGTGTTGTGCACTCAAAATTCTGCTGCCTCTGTGTACTTGTTTTCTTTGTTCTTCCTGCCCAAGGCACGACAAGTGACTTTAATATTTTCAACACCATCCTCATGTGAATCCTACTATAAACCATTTGGAGCTGTCCATATTTCATCTACAAGTGAGCCTGAATATTTCATCTACAAGCGAGCATGTGATTTTTCAACTATGAACCTGTAGAAGGATTGCTGGAGTAACGTTTTATCTGATTAATTTTAAAACTATACACAACCGAGCTGCTCTTCGGCCTCACAATGAAATCAGATCAATACATCCTTATGGAGTTGTCAAGCGAGCCAGACATTGCTACTGCTGTTTTTATCAAGCGAGACAGTTTTTGAACTTTTGTTTTTGCACCAGAGTTATACAGTTTTCATCTTGGTTCCATCCTCATGTGAAACCTACTATACACCTTTTGGAGCTGTCAATAATCATCTACAAGCGAGCCTGAATATCATCTACAAGCGAGCCTGTGAATTTTTCAACCATGAACCGGTAGAAGGATTGCTGGAGTCCCGATTTTCTATTTAATTTTAAAACTATTACATATTAACTACCTTTATATCCATACTACAGTGTTTTCCTCTTTCCCACAGGGCCATCGAATATTATACAGGCAAGCCAGACCAACTTTTACTTTTACCTTATTTTCATGGTATTGCAGAGTACAGCAATAGACCCTTTCTTTCAGTGTCTCTTTTGCTGATCTCGTTAATTTGAATTGGATGCCCACCCCAGTGATGTATGGACACTACACTTTTTCTCCACGACTTCCTTTCTTCCTTAGAAGTTATCTCTGGGGATCGATGTTTTCTCATCTGCCCTAGATGGAATGTAATGTTTTAGAATTATGCACTGTTAATATAAACAGCGTTTTTTTCTTTCTGAAAAAAAGTTCACGTTTTCTAATTATCTCTGTTTCTCTTTTTTTTTTTTTCCGAAGAAATTTGGTAACATGACCCTTCTTTTTTTTAATGGGTAGAGAGTCGACGAAAATGCGTTTGTCACTCTCATTACAACTTTCGTTTAGTTTTATAAATTTAAGAGACGTCGACCCAATGTGAAAACTAGCTGGTTTGTAATTCTTTTTTAATATACGTTTTCTAATTAACTATGTTGCTCTTTTTTTTTTCCAAGGAATTTGGTAACATGATTTTTATGTGAAAATAGGTTGGTAATGGTGTAAATTGCATTTTTTATTAAAAATAGAGTTAGTATTTTGAAAAAAATAAAAAATATTTAAATTATGTAAATTTAATTATTTAAAATTAAGAATTTTTTAATTTTTAAATAAATTTCAGATAAAATAACTAAAATATATTAAAAATAAATAAAAATTTAAATTATTTTATTATTTTTTATTACTGCAAGAATTTTTTTTAATCTTAAATTAATGTTTTGAACTTAGTTATTAAGTCAATTTCAAAAATTAGATGAGAATAAAGTAGATTTATTTTTCAGTATTACAAGAATTTTCTGTAACCTTATATTAATGTTTGGAACTTGGTTATTAAGTCAATTTCAAAAATTAAATGAGAATAAAGTAGATTTTCTGCAGGTTAACTTTTCATATTTGAGCCAATTTAGATGTTGACTGGATACTAATTAAATGTTTTCTTATTCATTAAATAGATGTTGGTTGGCTGCTAATTAAATGCCTTTTTTATTCATTATTTAATGAGAAGATATGACTTTTCTTAAAATTATAATGATTCATCATTTATATTGTATTTTGGAATGTAAATATGGAATCAATACCTTGAAAGCATAACTTAATAGAATAAATTTTTGAGATTTTGGTTTTTTTTCTCGATATATTTTTTAATTAAATTTGTCCAAATTCAAAAGAGATTTGTTCAAATTTTAATTTTGAACTATTTAGTAACACACTAGAATAAAAAGGTTTTCAAGATATTGACTCCAGTTGATGAAAAATATAAATCACTATCTCAACAAAAATTATATCAAATAATTCATATAACCAGCATCTCATATTCATTCTATTTTAAAAACCAAAAAGCATACATTTCATTGTTAATAAGAAACTATTAGTTGGAAAAACATGTATAATATAATTGTTTGATAAAAACTGATTATTGATAATGGGTTCCCTGATATATCAGGCAAAGCAATGATATCAATATTTTAACCCTCACTGAGTATCAAAATGCTTATTTTGAACGTCACAACATGTTACAATGAAGAAATTGTTGTTTTTATTTTTTCCCTAGAATCAGCTAAATGTTTTCCATTACTTTTATAAGTTTTATACCCCAAAATTATTTTTTCTATTTCTTCTAATATACCATATAGAAATGACCAAAAAACTCTCCACCTAAGTGTAGAGATGACCAAGAAACTCTCCACCATGGTGGAGGTAATTGTGATGAATATAAAATGGATGACCAAGAAACTCTCCACCATGGTGGAGGTAATTGTGATGAATATAAAATGGATTAGAAAGTAAGTTATCATTTATGATAAAAAAAATAATAAAATAAAACAAATTAATTTATGTTTTTTTTTTTTTTAATTATGAATTTTTTATTTAAAAAAAAAATATTGGATTGCTAATTTGATTCCTTAAAACTCTCTATGTTGAATCAAAATTGAAACATTGATTATAATTTATTGATAGTTTCACAATATAATTTTAATAATTTCATATTTTCATAAATTTTAGAATAATAAAATTTTGAATAAAAATTTCATTTAAGTTAATAATGTAGGATGTTTGATGAACTATTATTTGTTAAAGGCTTGTTATTTCAATTTAAGGTGGATGAGGATTTGTTGAATTTTTAATTTTTTTTAAATTGAGGGTTTAGATTGATATGCTTAGTGTGAATGCTTATTAATGGTTGTGGTGTGTTACAGACTTTCTTAGATTGCATTAACTTTTAATAAATTTTAAAAATTAGACTCATGTAGTGGCTCCATCAACCAATTTCCTATGGATTTGTGATTATTCCAATTTTAATAAGTTCCTCATTATTATTTATAACATTCATTAATATATAAACAAATATTATTTACCAAAATGGTCCATTACTTTTAATAAATATAAAAAATTAGATTTCCTAAGGATTTGAGATTATTTCAATTCTAATAAGTTCTTGCATGATAAGTTTTTCATTATTATTTATAACATTCATTTATATAAACAAATTTTATTCAGCAAAATAATCCATTTTACAATAAAATATATAAAAAAAATTTCAAGTTAAAACTGACTCATAAACTTTTTTATACATAATTAATCAAGTAAATATATGCATTAATAAAACATTCTTCATATTTATTTTTAATTATTATTATAAAATTTGTGACTATATCAACCATTATATAATTGTACTAATTATATTCATATTCAAACCAACCACACACATAGTCAAATACAACCACAATACTAATTTAATAGGGAATACTCAAATATAAAATAGCTTTATTTAAAAAAAAGTCTTTAATTAAGAGAATTTGACAACAATTAAGCAGACCCAAAATTTTATACAGGCCACTGACCAAGTTATTTAAACAACTCGCAATCCCACAAAACTCTTCAAAAGTCAAATATTAATGTGAAGAAATGGCACGACGGCATTCATTAAAACAAACGATCATAAAAGCATTATTCCATGCTTTAACTTTATAATTTTTCAGGTTTATAATGCTCTAAAATGAAAATACAGAAACAAAAATTATCGGGTTCAAGTTGTGTTAGGGGAGAGTCGCCAATGGTTAAACACGTCCCCCTCCACCTCAGCAAGCAACGTGTAATGTCACGTGGTCGTTGTACGACAGGTGTCCATTTCAATCGGCCACGTGTTGGGTTGGTGCCACCATTAAATGCGGGAATTTACTGCAGGTTTAGGGTTTGGTCTGGCGGTTTAACCGGGATGAGGTTTTACTCCCATTCATTTTTGCTCGGGCCCGAAGTGTGGGCGTTCAGCTCCGCCGCTGGTGGTGGTTGCCGGTACCAAAACTTGTTCGCCCTGTCACCATTTGTTGAATATTGTTCAACATTTCCTTGCCCGCCATTGCTGGTTGTCTGTTTCGTGCAGTTTCTATACCTGTTCGCCGGTTCCGCCATGTTTGTTATGTTGGGTTTGAACCTTTGTCAGTTGCTGAACGTTGTAGCTCGCAGGGGGTTCCTATTCTTGAATGCGAAGTCTGCTATTGGGTCCGCCTTTCCTCTGATGTTGGACCGCCAGCTTATCGATTGTTGTCTGCAAGGGTTTCGGTCTGCTTGCTCTGGTTTATCGAATTCTTCAGGTTTGTCTGCAATTCGTTCAATTTTTGTTTGCAATTCGTTCAATTTTTACTCTGACAATGCCAGAAAATTCTAATTTTCTTGTTTACTTGCAGGTACAGGGTTCCATGGTGGGTGTTCGCATTGGTTCCAGGGTTCCAGATTCCTCAGCGGCGACGCCCTGCAACCTTTGCACTTCTCAACCTCTGCGCTTCTCGGTGACCTCTGGTAGGATTTACAATCCTACCAATCATTTGCTGTGTTTTTTAACACTTATTCCCTGTGTTTTTTAACACTCCCAATCGTTGTTTGGTGGAATTTAGCTCTTCTTGTTTTCTTGTAACAGTGAATTGAATTTTTGTGGGTTTATATGTGGTGGAATTTATGTTTTTTATCTGTGGGTTTAGGGGTTAGGGTTTGGTTCTGGTACTTGGCAGAGTTTGAGGTCGTTTTGCTTAGAAGAGCTGCAAACCTGTAATATTGTTTGTTAGAGCTGCAAACCTGTAAATAGTGTTTGAGGTCGTTTTGCCTAGTTAAACCCTTTTTTGCCTGCATCTGTCTCTTACGAGCCTTGCAATGGCCCACCCACAGTGCCTTGCAATGGCCCATCTTTACTCTAGACTCTAAAGATACTCTTTCAAAATGAGAATTTCGTTCTATTTTTTAAATCTCCATGCACATACTTTTTTAATGGAGAGATCAACAGTTCCTATCTTCTACTCCTTGCTTTTTTCCACTAAAGCTCTTCCTCAGTGATAACCTATAAATTCGAAGAATGAATGGTTGAATGTACCTGAAAATGAAAAACTGTGGTCCTCCAGCAGGGATGCTACATATAATTTAGAAACATGAGCAACCTACTATTGTCTGCATGCACAATTGGATAATGTGCAAGTCTGCTGCATAGATCTGGCCCGGCGAATAGTTGCCGTTAGGGTGAAATTTCTTCTACATTATGATTCTGTCATGTTTAAGGAGATGTTTGGTCTTGATCAAATATGAGACTCAACAAAAGTAAAATGGGTTTTTGAATTAATGAAATGGAGTTGCTTTTGGACAGTAGAACTGCAACTGACTCAACAAAAGTAAAAGGGGTTTTTGAATTAATGAAATGGAGTTGCTTTTGGACAGCGGAACTGCAACTGACTGTTGAAAATCCCTTATTCAACTAAAACGTTTCTATTGCTATCCACGTTTCTATTGCTATCCACCGCTAAAACATTTCTATTGCTATTGAGTAACTTCTTTTATTGCACTATTGGCTACTAATAGGCCCTCACTTCCTTACTGTGAGCAACACACTAATAGGCCCTCACCTCCTTGCAATATGGCTACTAATTACTTAGGCATATGGAATGTACATATTGTGGACTTGGTGGACATGGATATAGTAGTGTTACTCCTATTGAACTTGAGAGGATGCTAGTTATAGTAGGCCTGGGATATCTTGAGCCTTCTACTGCAATTTTACATGAATTAGATTGTGCACTTTTTGCTAATTCTGCCTATTTGTGGTCTTCTTTTGAGGCATGCTTGTGATCTTGGCACGACCCTTTTTTGAGCCATTTCCCTCTTGTGGTGCGTGCAACCAGGGCACATTTTTCACCACCAATTTTGCAGGCTTTTGGGCACGTTTTCAGCAGTTGAGTGAGCAGCAATGCTATCATATTTTCATTATGTATTCACTTATTTTACAACATATTTTGATCATTTTTTACAGTGTATTTTTGATAGTTTAGGCATGTTTTACAAAGAGGTCATTATTTTGTTGTTTGAAGTTAATTACTGCTGAAACAAATTAATTTTTTTGGAAGGTTCCTTGTTTCTTGTTTGAAAAATGGCTTGTTATTTTGATAGAGATTCATGTCTTGTTGTTGGTTATTTTGATAGAGATTCATGTAGTGTTACTCCTATTGAGCTTGAGAGGATGCTAGTTATAGTAGGCCTGTGATATCTTGAGCCTTCTACTACAATTTTACATGAATTAGATTGTGCACTTTCTGCTAATTCATCCACTAATGATATGCAAGAGCTTGAGTCTAACACTTAAAATGATTTTTCACATATTGATTTGCAAAAACCACATGTTGCATCTTTTGTTCAACTAGCATTGGATTCTTCACCAACTACATCTTAATTGTATTGGCAGCCTCATCATTGTGGTTGGAGGAATTCTCGCTCTCTATCCAAGTATCACTATTTTATGCCAATGATTCTTCTTACTAATCTGTGAAGAAGAGGCCAAAAAATAAATAATGGATTGATGCTGAATACTAGGGCTTGTTGTTCTAGTATTTCCAATTGGTCATGGCATAAGAAGTGATAAAAATATGGCTGCCTATAATGATGTACGAAGAGATTGTATCTATTGAACCCTTAGATTAACATCTCATGTTAGGTAGATATAACCAGATTGGTTTTGATTATGCTATTAGGCTACCTTATTTTCCTAAAAAAAATGATTTAATTATGAAAAACAAAATTACATTCACTATGTGTTTTTCTACATTTCAGATATATCCTTAAGCATAGGAAGTGATAAAAGTATGGTTGGGAAGATATCTTGCTTCATAAACAGTCTTCAAAAATGTCAATATGACAGCCCTATCACAATCATTCTAACATATCACCGATTTGAAACCAAACGTAGAGTCCATCCAAAAATCCACATCATAATGTGGTTACATCCAAAAACATTTAACACTCCTATTCTTTATGGCCTTGAGAATCTTCAGTGCCAAACACTGAGTTGACTGATTGAGCCAAGTAGGTTGGCCTTCCCAAGAAGGCTTGATTAGGTGGTGGTTGATTGCTGCCATATAATTGAGACCAATTTGTCCCTTCCATCCATGGAGGAATTGAGTACCCGTACCTCACACTTGCGTTAAGTGGAGGTGTGTGCTGAGCATACATTGAATTCAGACCTCTTGTGGTAGGAATAAGGCAAGTGGGTAAACCCCGATTTTGATAGTGAGGCACTTGAATGTTTATGAGGTCTTGGAATAATGTTGTATTATTTGCAATGTTGTCCAATGTGTTGGACATGTTCCTGGATTCATTCTCATCAATTGTGCTTGCATTTATGTCAACCATATGAGTCAACCCTTGTTCCCTTTCAAGCATTTGTTGAGCCTTCCTTGCTTCCTTTTCCTGTCTTGAGATTTGTTTTTGTTGCTCCTTCTCTTGCCTTGCTCTCTCTCTTTCAAGCCTTTCATCTGCTCGATGTTGTGCTGCAATAGCCCTTGCTGCCTTCTTCTCCTTGGCTTGATCTTTTTTTTTTCTGTTTTAATTCCTGAATTTCCATTTTCTTATTTTCAGACTCAACAAGGAGCTTTATATAGTCTTCAGAGGTGAGTAACTGTGAACTTCGCCCCAAACAAAGACTATTGGCTATTCCTTGCTTCTTTTTCATTGACACTCTTTCTACTGGTAGCTTTAAGAACCGCCCAAGTAACTTCTCCCTCCCTCCCACCTGCATGTCATTGCTTGGCACTTCAGTATCCGTGGCACTTGATTGAACTATATTGTTTTCTTCATCTGCTGCATCATTATGTCCTCCATCTTCTTCCATTGATCTATTGTCCACAAAAAAATGAACAATTTCACTATTCAATTCAGCCACTTGTGAAGGCATGTTCATGCTTTGTTCATTGGTTCTTGAGACACTATGGGCATTCAAATTAATCATGTTTTCTACTAGCCATGATGGTGGGTTTACTTGGCTAGGCAATGACAATTGGTCATTTTCAATTTCATGCCCAATATCAGCAATTTCATTTTCTGCATTAACAATATCAGCATTTTCATTTTGAACTAAATCTGCATTAACAATATCATCAATTCCTGTTTCAACAAAATCTGCATTCTCAACTGCATGTTCAACAGTGTTGCCATGAATTTGCTGACAAGTATACTGTGTTTCACATACCTGCTCATCATCATCAGCATATCACTGTCCTTGAGAGAGGGAAATTATATTATCAGCTGCAACCACATCATCATGTTCATTTACTTCTTCTTCCACTTCCTGTCTTTCTTCCTGACCATCCACATGGAAAGCTTGGCTACAAGTAGTATCATGCATAAGAGCATCATAATTTAGTGGCCATATTCCTGTCCTTCTAAAGCCAGCCTTGATATTTGATGGTGTCAGAGCCCTTTTAAAAGCCTTACTTGCAAGCTCTTCTAACTCGAACCTTTTGACCTCAACCCCTGGATTCTTTGCCATCCATGCAGCACGTTCTGACCTGAAATAGTTTTTGAAAGGGCCAAACACACTGACATCAAGTGGCTGCAATCTGTGAGTGGTATGAGCGGGCAATGTTAAAAGGTCAATGCCCAAATTGTATGCTTCCTCAATTGTTTGAAGATAAGGTAGAGTCAACAATAACTTCACTGGTCACAAAACTGAAGTTAATCTACTTAGTGTGCAGTTGCATCAGTGGGGACTTCCCATTTTCTTGCACCCTATGGCTCCTCTTGTCATTAGGAGCTTAAAAAACATATTCAAATCACATGCTAGGATTACAGAGCTGTGCACCACCTCTTTAATCCTATTTGTTTTGGCCCAAAATTCAGAGTTAAGCATGCGAGGAACTCTCTCAGGTGCACTTGTTTCTGTTACTACTTCTTTAATAGCAGCTCATTTAGGCTGTTGTTTTACACAGAATTCTTTGTCGCAGAGTAGTTGGCTTTTATACAGCCTGGCTGTACTTGTTTGATTGGACGTGACCTTAGGCCTCTGAGATGTTTTCAAGGTTTGTGTGCTTTACACCTATGCAGGTGGCTTCACAATTACATTCAGGGTTTAGCAATAAGATGTTATTTTCCTGGAAATTCTTTGGTAGCAAAGTAGTTTTTTGTTTTGAAGTCTGGCTTTGCTTTTGACCGGTCTCATGTAGCCCTATATATTTTCATTACTTTGAAGATATGTGCCCTTTAAACCCCTCCATTTGACTTCATTCACACAATTAGGTTTTGCCTCTTTGGCTAGCTGGTCATCTGCCTGTCTTTTTGTATTTATGTTGAGTGCGAAGGCAAATGGGGAAGTAGGAGATACTAAAATTGTTTGGATAAAGTGACCAAATCCTCTGGACAAACTTTAACAGGTTCTAACGACAAACTAATTTTAGATAGTTTGATCAACCCAACAACTTGAGACTTTTATCTGAAAGGTCTAACTTGAGACTATTATCTGAAAGGTCTCTTATGACTTGATTGTTCATGCTGACCTGTCATTTTTAATATAAAATTTGCAGGCATATATTGACCAGTATAACCTTTCCAATTGTTTGATACATCCTAGAATGGAGACTACAAAAACTGTAGTGTACACACAGGGTGGGTTTTTCTACAAAAATATAGTGTTTTTTGATACATTTTTCTATAAAATTTGCAGGCATATATTGACCAGTATAACCTTTACAATTGTTTGATACTCGCTCTATGTGATTAGATTGATTAGATGAATACTGGACACCTTGGTAAGAGCTTGTATTACCTGAAGTATTGTAGATATGCTGTTGTAAACAAGATACCTTAGTTCAATGAACCTATAGCATTAAATAACATACCTTAGTTCATTAACGTGGATTTAGAAAATTCTGTGTTGCTCTTTCAGTTTGTATCTATGAGTTTGGGACCTGTGTCTAATTTCCACAGAATTGTGATCCAGAACATTGAAGTTGTCTAGTATTATGGATGAATGTCAGAAATAACTGAAATAAAGACTCATAAATCACTGAAAACTGAGACTCAGAAATGAAAATAAAAGTGTAAGAAAGCTGAAATAAAGACTCAAAAATTAAAATAAAATTGTAAGAAGGATGTAAACTAACCTGAATATACTGTGTTCTGTCTGGGTTGTCTCCAAGGCTGGGTGTGTTTTGTGCTGGATTGTCTCCAAGGCTGGGTGTGTTTTGTGCTGGATTGTCTCCAAGGCTGGGTGTGTTTTGTGCTGGATTGTCTCCAAGGCTGGTGAATAACTTGAAACTGAAAAATGTAACTTCAATAGTGGTTGAACTTCTTTTATAGTTATTTGCAGTTGAATTTTATTGGTGACAATGATGGACATGGATTGCAATGGCTTCATTTTGCATGTGTGATCAGGATTGAATTTGATGTGATCTAATGGCTGAGAATTTGTTTTTGTTGATCCATGTGTTTGATCTATTTTGATAGGAAATCATTTATTGAATTTATTGGGTGGGTGTCATTTATTGTACACAGTGGGTTTAAATGTTGTTATGGGGTGGGTGTCATTTATTGAACACAATGGGTTTAAATGTTGAATAAAACAGCAGTTATGGTTGACATACATTTCTTTTTATTATGTGCAGGTATTGATATTTACTTCTGATACATAGCATCAAAGCTGATCAGATGGGTTGAAGTGACTGGATTTTTGTACTTATTGACTTGACCATTTTGGAATGAGAAATGGTTTTATGAGTTTTCTAGTTTAAATGTTGGGATTTGTAATCTTGATACTTATTAAGCTATTTATGGACAGTTGTGGGTTATTTATGGACACATGTGGGCCCATTCAATGACTTGGGAAATTTTGAACATAATTTAATATATATTTGAACTTCATGTTATTTTATTCTGTTTAATTATTGGTTGCATATATGTCTATTTTTGGTGGGTTGATGGGACCATTACTATAACAATTACTGGTCCCTGCACAAGATTAGACAACTCTCCCCTATTTTATCGTTCAGAGGAAATGCGCATGCTTCTTTTTTTCTTTTTTTCAAGTATCAGTACTTATAAAGCATTTGCATTACTGTACCTGTGTGTTGTTTTATCGTTCAGAGGAAACGCGCATGCCTCTTTCTTTTTCTCTTTTCAAGTATCAGTACTTATAAAGCATTTGCATTATTGTACCTACCGCTTCTGGTCATTACGCATCGCATTTGCATTATTGTACCTGCCGTTGCTGGTTACTATGCATCGCATTTGTTTCTGATGTGACATTAATTTAGCATTATTGTACCTGCCACTACATGGTACTACGCATTGTATTTGCATTATTGTACCTGTCGCTGCGGGTCACTACGCATCGCATTTGCATTATTGTACCTGTCGCTGCTGGTCACTATGCATCGCATTTGTTTCTGATGTGATAATACTTTAGCTTTGTTTCAAAAAATTTATGCTTTTGCCATATTTCAAGTTTAGTAATTTTTATTATTTATTTATTTGTATTATTTAAAATTATTTTTTTGACATTCTATTGGTTTAAAACGTTATTGCAAACTGCATTGTAATTTGAACTATTCATTTATCAAGCAGCTGCCACTCTTGTTACTAACCTCAGATTTTACTTGCCACCACAGATTTTTGAATTTAATGCTACATGTGTCGTGCATTCGTTGACGTCCCATATGAAAGTGGTTGGCAAATAGCCATTTAATAATAGTCAAGTTTTTTTTGTACCGAAACGTATTT